>JADLZN010002428.1:43891-116942 GCA_018155175.1 Sinocyclocheilus anophthalmus | reverse complement strand
AGAGGTTGGAGTCTGATTGATTGAGTGTGTGGACCTGTGTCTTTTATACAGGTAACAAGTTCAAACAGGTGCAATTAAGACAGGTAATGAGTGGAGGATAGGAGGCTTCTTAAAGACAACTAACAGGTCTGTGAGGAGCTAGAATTCTTGCTGGTGGTGGTGAAAATACTTATTTCAGCAATAAAAGGGACAATAATATTTAAAAACATACACGTGATTTTCTGGTGTGTGTTTTTTTGATTCTTTCTCTCACAGTTGAGGTGTACCTACGTTGAAAATTACAGATCTCTCCATTCTTTTTAAGTGGGAAAACTTGAAAAATCGGCTGTGTATCAAATACTTATTTGCCCCACAGTACAAAGCTTTCTGCATCCCCTAATCTATGTAAACTACAAAAAAAGTGTAAACTACTCATCAGTTGTAAATGTTTTACTCATCATTCGTAGATCTTTCACCCCAGTGTGTACAACACACAACAATGTAACTGGCAGGCTTGTAAACCATTTACAAATGATGATTAGTTTACACTAGATTAGGGAGTGAAGCTTGTAAATGATTTTTTGATACTTGGTAGGGTTACGCAATGTAAGGGACTGACTGGTGAGGGTGGTAGACAGATGTCTTTTTGAAAATGGATTATTTATACCCAAAAAAAAAAAACGGCTGTGAGGATATAGTACAATGTTGACATTTCAATGAGTTTATAAGGATTAATAATATATTAACTAGTAACTATAAACTATATTGAAAACAATGATTCATTGAATTTACAAATTTTTTTAAGATAAGTGGTTGCAAATAATTTATTTTAGCTACATCTAATAAAACATTTAGTTGGACTAACATTTCAACAGTTTTATTTAAATGTAGCTAAAAATATTGTTTTGCAACCACTTACCTTAAAATTTTGTAACATGTTTTTCAGTGTATTAACCTTGTACTAAGTTTGATGATTTCATGATGCTATTTTGTAAGATAACTTACAAGATTGGTAAATCGTTGCATTATTATTTAATACCATGTGTGAAGTATGTCATGTTTTGTAATGCTTAGTCAATCATCTATCACTGTAAATGATGTATATACTCTACAAACCATAGATATATTAACATCTCTTATTAATCATTTATGAACGCATTGAGTCACGTTTGTAAATGAGTAGTCATCATTTAACGAATCAATTATAAAAAGATTAAAATGAAACGTATTAAAAGTGTTACTATATTTATATATTAATTAATATACTATAAAATTAAAAGACATTTATTTTAAATGTATAGCACAGTAATGAGGCAGCAACTATTAATAATGTTTCTTTGCGCAAAAGTATTATAACATGAAAGGCTCCTATACGGAGTGGCACAAAGCGCTTATGCGCATCCCGAGCGCAGAATGATGCGCTTGAAGCAACACAGAGTCACAGCGCGCAGCGCTCCGCATAGAAAAGTTCAAAGCACAAAGGGAAGATATATTGATGCGTAGTGTATTATATCTGTGTGATATTTTATTGAGCCTTTTCTTTTAGCAGTTTTAAATTTCAGTTACTGTGTGCATGAAGAACAATTAATAGTGCTCTACTCCAGTGTTGTGATCTAACAGACACCCGGTAGAAAGTAACATGCTTTAGAAACAGCACTAAACTCCAGCAAGATAAAGTCCTTTTATGCAAAACCATTGATCTTTATCTAAAGATCAAGTATAATAATAGGAACATTGTATCATCTTAGAGAGAGTTTTATCGTCTTGACTGTCATAACCGAACAACACGCAATTTGAATACTGAATGGAGGATGACAGACAGAACTTGAATTTAACGACTTAAATGTCCATCTGTACTTCACATTGAACTATGGAACGGTCTCAGAACACTTGAAATATAGTGCACGGAAACTTTATGGTGCTTTATTATGTTTTTGTGCCTTTCGTGGGGCTTAATAATAACACAGAATAGTATACACAGAATATTGGATTTGGATCGGTCTCGTCTGACCGATACCCAGATCCGGCAGAAAATGGCAGTATCAGAGCCGATACCGATACTGAATATTGGATCGGCGCACCCCTACTTTAAACAAATGAAGCTGTGATTCCTGGAATTGTTGCCCATGTTTCTTTTTGACAGTGCACTAAATAGTGATACCACCTACCTGATTAATGTCTTCCCCACTGCTCTCTTTCTGTGCAACATGTGGCCCTCAGTGAATTTATACTCATGCAAAAAAATGCATTCCATACAGGAAAGCAGGTGGGTTTTCTGTTCTTCAGTCAATTCTTCTGTTCTTCTCTCTTCTCTAGGCATATGAGAGGAGGTTTCCCACCTGTCATCTGATCCCCATGTTTGTGGACAGTGATGTGATCATTGAGGAGACCAGTGAGGATCGGTCTTTTCATAAGATTGAGCGGAGGTGTAAACTTGATGTGGATGCACCACGACTCCTCAAACGGGTAAAATGGAACCTCCCAAAGTCCCTTCCCTTTCCCTTATTCCCTCCACATTAAGTAATATTGTTGTTTTGTCTGCATTGCCTGCATACTGGTTTTTGGCCAAGCTTGATTAAATGTTCAGCTTTGATTTGTAATAAAATGATAAATCCTGTATTTGTGTGTAGATTGCAGGTGTGGATTATGTCTACTTCATTCAGAAGAACTCTCTGAACCACAGAGAAAGAACTCTTCATATTGAATCTCACAATGAAACCTTCTCCAACAGAGTCATCATTCATGAACTCTGCTGTTACTCGGTGAGAAAAATCACCCTCACATCTCAGAGGTGCTGTTAAGGATGTCATTTACAACTTCAATTTGGTTGTATAATATGATTAGACACCAGCATTATATTGTTACCAGTTTCTGGTACCTCTGTATCGATAAATAAAAAGTATTTCTTAGGCAACAAATAAAAGGGCAATGTAGAGAAAAACTCTTGCAAGCTATCTAAAGTATAACAGTAAAAACTATGACATAGCTACAGCCAGCACCACATCATTTTTTTGTTATTTTATATGGTAAGCTGAGTCAGTATTATGATGTAAACGGCTGAAAAATGGGATTAAGCACTCAGAAGAGGAGTGATAGCAGTATTTGGCTACACCGTGTGTGTGTGTGTGTGGCCTCTAGGGATGCCACAATTCTCAATATAACATTAAACCATTCGGTATGACATCCATGGTTCAGTATACGCTTGTGAACTGATTTTTTTTTCTCGGGTTTGCGTTTAAATAATTTCAGTGCATTTTATTTCTCTCTGAATTTGCTGTTTTTGTCTGCCCGTGAGTCTGTGCATTGAGATGAGGAAACGCTTATAACATGCATTTGAAAAAGCAACACAGCAACACAACACAAGCACTTTTCCTTGTAATTACTTATTTTTACATTTTAGCAGACACTTTTATCCAAACCGACTTACAAATGATGACAGTAGAAGCAATCAAATTTATTTTTAGTAATAAATTAAAAAAAATAAAGAGTAGGTAGAACAGAAAAACAATAGAGGACGCTGTGGTTAGAGAGTCAAGTTATTTAGTATGTAATTTTTATAATAAAGAAAAAAAAAGAAGTAGAATAGAACAAAAGAGGGTCGTTTTTTTTTTTCTTTTTTTAATAGGCAAGTCACCCTTTACTTTACATAGCACTTTCATACATACTGAGTGTGAAGCAGGCTTTACAGTGTCAACAAGGAAAACCGCTTGTCCAATAATAGAGTACAATAACAGTCATTTTCATCTAAAAGTCATTTTCTCGATGTTTGATTCTGAGTCCACACCAGTTCAGCTCTCTTCCAAAGTGTTTGTGCAATCAGTCAAGGTGTCCCCAACTAGCAGAGCCAAAACTGAAGTTGGCGCAAGGAACCAAAACTCCATCGGTGACGGAATGGAGAAAAAACCTTGGGAGAAAACAGGCTCAGTCGGGGGGCCAGTTCTCCTCTAGCTAGACAAAACCAGCATGGTGTGGTTTAATTTCAGGCTGCAACACAAGTCAGATTGTGCAGAAGACTTGTCTGTGGTTATCCCGGGGGTTCCTTTTGCCGATGGTTGTCAAGATGATGAGGTCTTCACAGGGGATCTGTCTCTGGGGCGCATCTAGTTAACATGGTCTCCACTGACATTCAGGGCTGTAGGAGTCGTCTCTAGGTGCTGATCCACTCTCTGGCTTGAATAACTGGGATCTGGTGATGGCTATACGGGGACCATCTGATCCTGGATACCAGACTGGAGCCATATGGCTACCAGTAACCCTCCTAATAAGAATGAATGAGACTAATATTAGCGTAGATGCCATCTTACTATGTAACAAGTACATTGGGTGTTATGTGAAGTGTTCCCGGTTCCGGTTGACCTCGTTAATGCAGCCTAACAATCCTTTAATAGATTGAATTATAGAAATGCGACAGTGTATTATGTGTATGCCAGGTTAAAGAGATGGGTCTGTAATCTAGATTTAAACTGACAGATTGTGTCTGCCTCCTGAGCAACACTAGGTAGATTGTTCCAGAGTTTAAATAGGAAAAGGATCTGCCGTCCGCAGTTGATTTTGATATTCTAGGTATTATTAAATTGCCAGAGTTTTGAGATCGCAGCGGACATGAAGGACTATAATGCTCAATCGCTCAAGTATTGAGGAGCTAAACCATTCAGGGCTTTATAAGTAATTGGCAAGATTTTAAAATGTATACGATGTTCAGTAGGGTGCCAGTGCAGAGTTGACAGAACCAGGTTAATATGGTCATACTTCCTGGTTAAGAACTCTAGCTGCTGCATTTTGGACCAGCTGGAGTTTATTAAGCGTGCAGAGCAGCCACCCAATAAAGCATTACAATAATCTAACCTTGAGCTCATAAACGCATGAATTAACGTTTCTTCCTGCATGGACTGAGAGCAATAGGCTAATTTGGATATCTTTTTAAAATGGAAATGCGTGTTTTAATACAAATGCACGAATCATGGTTTCAAGGAAAAAATGTATCAAATAGCACACACCCTCGGTCTTACGATGACGAAGAAGTAACAGAGCAGCCACAATTGTTTTAGACAGTGTTTTAGGTATTACATGCGTAGGTTTTTGGTCCAATAATTAAAACCTCTGTTTTGTTTTTTTTCAAATTTAGCATTGGAAATTTACTCGTATTCCAGTTTTTTTTATATCAAAACTACACTAACGCATTTCCGTTATTTTCGAATTGTAATTTTTTGTCGGGGGGGTGCCCCGCAAAAATATGTAGTTGAGTATCATCAGCATAACAGTGAAAGGTAACACCAAGTTTCTTGATGATATCTCCCAAGGGTAACATGTAAAGCATGAAAAGCAACAGTCCTAGTACTGAGCCTTGTGGTAATCCACTTGTATCGATATGAACCGCGTCGTTCACTGAATATGAATTGATGACTTTCAGAAAAGTCCATTTGGAACCTGAAAATGCAATTCCTATTCCCAAACATAATTTTGTAGGTCCTCAAAGAATTTGTGGTTGATAGTGTCAACTAGCTCTAAGGTCCCGTAGCACTAATAGAGAACATACCACCTATTTGTATATATAAGAGTCAGGTCATTTGTAACTCTGATGATCGAGCCGTTTTTTAAGTACGAGGTTCTAAAGCAGGTCAAAATCCTGACTGGAAATCCTCACAGATACCCTTTTTCTCTAAGAAAGAAAATAGTTGTGATGAAACTACCTTTTCTAGTATTTTTGACAGAAAAAGGAGATTTGAGATCGGTCTGTAATTTTCATTTTCTAATTTTAGCCACTGTATTGGAATAAATGACTTAGGGTGTTGTTTGTTTTCCTTCTAAGAGAGACAAAAAATAAGCAATCTATCAGTTTTTAGAGCTTTGTCTAAATATACATAGCGTATCCTCCCGCCATGCAATCAACAAAAGCCTCTAGCCATTGTTTTCCTCCAGCTGTGCTCCATTTTCCAGTTTGCTCTCTTTAGGGTGCGAGTGTGCTCGTTATACCACGTTGTCGGTCTGTTTTCCTTAATCTTCTTTAAGTGTAAAGGAGCAACCGAATCTGAAGTGCTAGAAAAGAGAGAGTTTATAGTTTCTGTTACAACATCAAGTTTTTCTGAGCTATTGGATTTGTTGAGGAATTGAGACAAATCGGGAAGATAATTTACAAAGCAGTCTTTTGTTGTAAAAGTGATGGTTCTACCATATTTGCAACAAGGAGTTGAGTTTGCAGCTTTAGCTATATGGAGTATACACGAGACTAATAATGATTCGATATCATCACTCTGCTGCAGAATCCAATGCCATTACTATGTGTTACCATTATTAAATCTAAAGTATGATTACAAATGAGGGGTCGCGCCTGACACGTTGTCTAAACCCAGTGGAGTTCAGAATGTCTATAAATGCTGATCCCAATGCATCTTTTTCATTATCAACATGGATATTAAAATCACCAACAATTAAGATTTTATCTGCAGCCTGCACTAACTCCGATAGAAAATCAGCAAATTTTTTGATAAAGTCTGTATGGTACCCTGGTGGCCTGTATACAGTAGCCAGTACAAACGTCACAAGGGATTTATCATTAACACTTGTTTCTTTCTCTGGAAATGTTATAGAAGCACCATTCCTTCAAATGAATTATACTTGAACCAGACTTTGGAATACGAAATATTACTATAAGCTGTAGCAACACCCCCCCCTTAAACCTTTGGATGCGGCTCATGTTTATAACAGTAAAGCTTGGGGGGTAGACTCATTTAAAATAGCGTATCATCTTGGTTTTAGCCATGTTTTCTGTCCAAACAGAGCCATCAAATTTTTGATCGTTTCATACTGAACAAAGCACTTTCCAGAAAGGGACGATATTCATTTAGCCAAGCTTTACGTTTGTTTTATCTGTAGTTCTGTTTTTTTTTGTTTGACGCAATTAAATTGTTACTTAAAATGTTTTGGACGGGGGTTTGTGATTTGCTGGTTCGGGAACAACACAGTCTCTATAGTGGATTCTAAGTGAAAGAGTCCTCTATGAGCTAGAATTTAACTGGACTTCTGTGATGTGAGGCGCTAGCAACGGTCAGGGTTTAGCCAGTCGGTCGGCTTCCTGACTTGGCCCCAGTTAGTCAAGTAACAACCTAAAGACAGTGTGCATATTTTTTAAGAGAAGAGCGGCACTACCCCTGAGGATGAAGACCATCTTTTTCCAGAATATAAATATTTTTTTTAAATTAATAAATAAAAGAAAACAATCCTATTAGAGAACAATTCTAACCATGGCAGCTGATTAGCACAGTAGAAGCAGCTCTGGAGACAGTTTGCTAGCCATGTGGTCTGTGAAATTCCGCTGATCATCAATCACAACGTCCAAGGTCCTGTATGTCCTGGAAGTTGTTCTGATTGATCACGCTAGCTGGACTAAACATTGTTGATGAATTTTGGTTTGCTGAAACACAAGCAGTTCTGTCCCTTGTGCGATTGATTGGAAAGGTAGGTTCTTTCTCATCTATAAGAAATGTCTGTAGCATACTATAAGCGAGCCGCTATCGTTTGATCAGCAGAATAGAATGAAAGGTAGAGTGTCTCAGATAATAGTAAGAGTGATATGAACCGCGATGTTTCTGATGAGAGAACCTAGTGATGCAGGTTTTTTAGATGGTAGAAGAAGAAATGGTCCAATAACTGATCCCTAGCCCACCAGGGCAAACTTGCATGTTTGGGGCCCTAGAGGCAAGATTTTCAAAAGATAGCAAGAATGAATTTGCATTTTCAATAATCCCGTCTGCTGTTTTTGTATTCACATTATATATATATATATTTCCCCCAGGGGAAATGCCGCCACACATAGAGTGTAATCTGTGGGAAACACTGCGATTGCTATAAAAGGAGGAAGAGCGCTTCCAATCTTTGGTTCTTGTTAGCAATGGTTACCTCCAAAAAAAACACGTCCAGTCATCATCGCTTTGCATCAAAATGGCCACACATGCAAGGAAATTGCTACAAAGAATATTTCACCTGAAAAAACCATTTTCCCGGATCATCAAGAACTTCAAGGAGAGAGGTTCAACTGCAGTGAAGAATTCTTCAGGACGTCCCAGAGTGTCCAGCGAGTGCCAGGACCGTCTCCTCCTGAGGATTCAGCTACAATCGTGTCACAACCATTGCGAGCTTGCTCAGAAGGCAGCAGTTGGTGTGAGAGCATCTGCACCACATGGAGGCGAAGACTTTTCTGGACTGTTTGTCAGAAGGGCATTAAACAAAAAAACAAGAAGCCACTTCTCTCCAAGAAAAATGTCATGGACAGACTGAAATTCTGCAGGAAGTACAAGGATTGGACAGCAGAAGACTGGTGCAAAGTTATTTTCTCTGATGAAACTCCCTTCTGACTGTTTGGGGCATCTGGAAAATCGATTGTTCGGAGAAGAGAAGGTGAACGCTACCATGAGTCCTGTGTTGTGCCAACAGTGAAGCATCCTGAGACCATACATGTGTGGGGTTGCTTTTCAACCAAGGGAGTGGGCTCTTTCAAAATTCTGCCATGAATTAAGAATGGTATCAAAATGTCCTGCAGGATCGACTTCTTCCAACGATCCATGAGCAATTTGGTGATGATCCGTGCATTTTCCAGCATGATGGAGCACCGTGTCACAAAGCAAGAGTGATAAAGGAGTGGCTCGAAGATCATTACATTGAAATTTTGGATCTGTGGCCAGGCAACTCCCCAGATCTCAATCCCATAGAGAACCCGTGGTCAGTCTTCAAAAGGCGAGTGGACAAGCAGAAGCCCACAAATTGTGATCAACTCCGAGATTTAATAAGGCAAGAATGGATCACCATCCGTCAGGATTTGGTCCAGAATCTAATATCCAGCATGCCAGAGCGAATGCAGAGTTATGAAGAACAAGGGTCAACACTGTAAATATCTGATATTGACTTTTTACATGGAATATATATTATATATTTTTTTTGCCAATAAAAGCCTTTTAAAACTTATGATATGCTTATCATTGTTTTTCAGTATACCATAGAAACATGTGGAAAAATAATCTACAAATACTGAAGCAGCAAACTTTGCAAAACACAAAATTTATGTCACTGACAAAACTTTTGGCCATGACTGTACATCTTAAACCAGGGCTCAACTGTACATTTGCTGAGGGGTATGCAAGATCATTATTGGCGCCCCCTGTATTCTAACCCCTAACACGAACTCCCACAGAAAACTTTCTGTAAGTCAATGACCAAAAGACCATTAAATAGCTTGTGCATGGAAGAATACAAACTCATCAGGAGTGAAAAAAAGTGACAGGTTTGAACCCTCTTCCCCCATTTTCAATACCATAGGGAAAGAAAAGTGAAAAAAGCAAGTTGTTTTGTTTATAACTCCCCTTTTACTCCTGATGGCTTACCCTAGACAGTAGAATGCAGTTTTTTTTTAAAGGTAGTAATCAACCACAAAATAATTTGCTAGCTTTTTTTTTTTTTTTTTTTTCATTTTTACTTGGAGATAATTCATGGAAAATTTGCCATGCATAAGTGGAAGATTTTCTATACTGGTAGATTTCCTACACCTGGTAGAAAAACAAATACTATTGAAATTAATGTCATGATATTCCCACTATAACCACTAGATGGCAGCAGAGGATCATTCATGGTCTCATTTACCATTTCCACTCTGTAATATAGTTCTTTTCACGTGTTTTGTTAATGGATTTATATTTAGACATTATAAATCACTATTATAACATTTAAAAATTACCTCTTTGTCAAAGTTCAGCATGATTTTTATACGAAGTATTAAGTAGCAAGAGTTAAAAAAACTCTACTTGATCTTTTTGAATTATATATGTTGTATATTAATATGTATATTACATGTTTAATTTCAAAGCTTAAATATTTTTATTCAAATGTAGTTTTTCTCTTTAATGAGGAAGTGAGTATTTAGTGGATTGCATTTAAAAAAGGGTTTAAAAGATTAGTGACCATTAGTTCTACAAACACAGTATTGATATTCTGTAGAGGTGTAGGAAAAAAATAGCGCTGTTGTTGGATCGGTATTGGCCGATTCTTTGAATTTGGAATACTCTATGTAATCTTAACGCTGCAAAATAATAACTCAAAAAAGATTAAAAGATAACATCATCATTATTTACTGAACCCTTAAATTAATCACATTTATATAATGAAAGCCATAAAAACAGAAAATTAATCGCGATAATCGGCCTAATAGTCAAAGCCCTAAAACAGACAATTAATCATAATAACCGTGACTATTTTTAGACAATCTTCAGCCAAATTTCATAATCGTGACAGCCCTATTTCAAAGCGACAATTTTCGGCGAAACGTGGCTTGTTTGTATCATTGTTACTATCCTAGTTCAATTCTAATTTAATTCTGTCCTAATATCCTAGTTCGCTTGGATATTGCTGTCCTTATTTTAATGCATTGCTCTTTTTCCCCTTTGTCTTTTCTGTTCTTCACCCCAGAGTGTTTCCCTCCTCTATTCATTTTGGCCATGTGACTCTGTCTGTACCAATAATGTGTCGAAGGGTGAACGGTTGATATGTACTCAGTTTATTATACATTTTTGAACTCATTAAAAATGCTAAAAACCGTTAAATAATTTTTTTTCATTACATTTTTGAACCACTAACTTTTGATTATTTATAACGTTTTATTAAAGAAGATTTTCACAGAATGATTTTGGCAAAATGGCTCCCCCCTCCGTGCGGCTCCCCAGGCACTGGTATATACTATATAACCATTTTTTTGCCCATCTACACTTACATTTTATTGGTAAAACACTGTTATTTTTAGTTTCATTCAGGTGCATTATAATGTTTTTTAGGTGCCATAGAATGCATTGATACAAAATTTAAATTGTTCTCTTATATCTACATAGAAGGTATGTGGCTTAGTTAAGGGCAAAAAATCTCCAGAAACAGTTTTACATGTCCATTTACAACCCTAGTATTTGTCCCTAGAATGAAATGGTCTGTTTTTACCTTATTTGGAAGGGTCATGAATAATAATGTTGAGCTCTGCTCTGATTGGGTGTTTCACAGTGCGGCTCAATGTTGAGGTCTGCTCTGATTGGCTGTTTCACAGTGTGGCTCATTTCAGTAGCTCACACAGCACGAAGGAAACACATATATATTTCAATACTTTCTATCGCAGTTATATCGTTGGTTAATTATACTGTATATAAAATGCGGGCATCAGGGCATACAAAATGGGCTCTATTAAATCGGGCATGAACTGTTTCGAGGCCGCGCGCTTGTTTTTTTACTTTCACTTTCAAGATTTGCGATCACACATGCTCTGTGTACACTACAGTGGCAGTACTTACTACACATTTTACAAGATCAGATGCTTGTCAGTGGCGCTCAGGATCTGTAAATCATTCGCCATCATCCTCAGTCATCTCTCCTTACTCTGTTTATGTGGTAATTTAAATTTTATGTGGTAAATCTTATTTAACTGTGATGTAACAGGCTAACGCTAGCAAGCAGCTAACATGTCCCTTTAATGGCTCGCGTTATTTTATTAGAACACGCATTATTTGTTTTCCGTTTTCCATTCATGCACCTTTAAAATATATGAATTATTTTTATATTTTCTTGCTGGTCCATGTCACTTTAATGCTTAGTAAATTTTAGTGTTATGTTTTGTTGCTTTTAAATATTTAGTCCTGTATTATACATTTTTATTTCAGTTTTAGTTTATTTTTTAGTACATGAAGATAAACTAAATGAAAATGGGAAATAAAAAATAAAAAAGTATTTTATTTCAGTTCACATTTATTTTATTCCAAGTAACAATTTTTAAAAATTGTTTTAGTTTTCGTTAACTATTATAAACCTGTTGTAAAAAAACCTGTTGAATCATACCATTCAGTATTTTTTTCAATACATAATATAAAGATATTTACTTAACACTTCTACAATATTGAAAACTTTTTAAATGTACAAGTTAAAACCATGTTTTTTGGCTTTCATAAACATGTATGAAAATGATGATATTAATGCTTTAATAAGCAGAACACCTGGCTTATAAAATTAAAGAGAATAATATAATTATTATTATCAATAATAAATATACGCTTATCTATTTTCTGGGCTGGCCTGTTTTAATTCCTGTTAAAATGCAACATTATAATTGTAACAGTATTTTTTGAATATATTTTCTTATTTGATAACCCAAAGTGTTAAAAAATCTGAATGGCTGTTTTGAAAACATGTAATACTGTTTTACTTCCTTTTGACGTCCTTAGACAAACCAAGGGGGTGTCCAGAATTTGCACTTGCCAGCGCTACTTTTGTGTACATGGGTAACCATGGTAATGTGTAGAGTAATAACCATGCATGGTGTATTTCGCTGTTTCCTAAACTCCCACCTTCCTGTCAGAGTGAACTTTGAGTGAGGCATTTTTATTCAGCACGTCTGCTGCTTTATTCACAATCACATCAATGAGAATATCTACCGAACATTTACGTAGCAAAAGCGCGATGTTGTAAAACTAAACTGGTCGATGGAAAATAAGATTATATATGCGTTCTAAAAATCGAAAACATTCTGATAAGATATCTAATGTAGAATTATTCACGTATTTTGAAGTGGCCAAGACAACATTACCGTTCATGTTCATTGTTGTTACAATGGCACAGCGCGTCTTCAAAACGTTCGCAGCACGATGCAGCAACCGCCATTTAAACAATATATTTTCAAAATTCATCACTTACCCTTATCTTGCTCACTTTCTTTTTTCTTTTCTAAATTCTCTGCAGTCTGCACCAGTTTTATAGTGCCACTTATTCATTTTCAAACATGTGACTGAAACTTTTTTAAAGTTATAATTATCGAGCATTACCATCGGACCCTGACATTGGGCCCCCTGGAGGCCACGGGGCCCTATACAACCGCTTATATCACTTATTAGTGACTTATTCTACCAGATGTCTTGCGATAGGCTTGCTTTTAGTATTTATAACTGCATCTGGCAGTGGCGGATCCTGGCATGTGTAGGCAGCTGCCTAGGGCCGCTTCTCTTCTTTATACTTAATTTTAGGCGATTTCTATAGCGTGATCTTAATGACAAATATCGAGAGCGCATAATGTTACGCGATCCATGTAATGCGCGAGCACGAATCTCCACTCGCATGCAGATTTCCTTCACTCACACAAAACTGGATGTGTGCTTTTAAATATACATGGTTCTTTTATGAATTGTCTCTCTCGCTCAGATATACATGTACACTCAAACGTTGTCCCCGCATCACTGAAGACCAGAGGATAGGATGTAGGATTTTCTAATTCAGTTGAAGAGTAGGGTTTTCTCACTAAATGGAAGCAAGCTGATTATAGTCAGCCTTCTCTAGTTATTTATTTTATTATTTAATACTTATTTTAGTTAAGTGTTTAAATTGTAAATATGCATTTATTAAATTTAGTGCATTTGTATTTTGTTGTTTTTGTTTATAGTTATACAATAAAAGCATATCAACCAGGTTCCAGAAATAATCACAGAGGGTGCTTCTGAAATTAGTGAGGGGTGCTCTAGTCGTAATGGCACATTTTCACATCTTTTGTCGCCGTCTATTGCTATGGTTATTACTGGTCAACTTCCACTGCTACCTAACCTTCGGAGAGCAAATCCATTCATACATGATGCGGATGTCATTCCTGAAACTTTGCAACGTGTGTGTGGCCGAAAAAACAATTTAGGTTGTATATGATTATACCCTAGAAAACTTCGCAAGAGCGCTCTTATAAGCAACTAAAAAGCCTTCACTTTTGTTCATGCGATCTCTCAAGTTCTGTTATGACCATGAATCTCACACTGCCAATTAATAAATTATTACAGCGTTGTGATACTGTATGTTACATGAAAGGGATTCGATTGTATCACTCGGCACGGAAACAAACCTGGTGTGTTGCAGCCTTTAGATATGAGAGAAAACCAGCATATTCATGAGGTTGATGAAAGTGTTTTCACTTGACTTAAAAAGTTCCTTTTAAGGTTTTTCTTAATGAATAGTACAATTGGCTCATATGTCCTATTTTATTTGATTTTATTCAACTCAAAAATGTTGAACTTAATCTATACATTTAGTTACATTGATAAATATTGCATTTGATAAGATAGAATTTGCAGGTTAGCACTTCTTAATAGTGTACCATAGTCCTTAGACCCCCACCCCCCGACCACCCTCTATTGAGGCAGTGCCCCAGCTTGGCCCACCCCCATTTAAAATGCTCTAGAACCGCCCCTGGTTGCGAGTTGGACACCTCACAACTCCAAGATACCTTGAAGGATGTATCTGAGAGGTAAGACTTGAACCACTGGGGTGCGGTTCCTGATATGCCCTCTGCCATGAGGGTTGACAGGAGGATCTGGTGTTTAACCATGTCAAAAGCAGCAGACAGATCCCCCCAGAAAGTACACTTACTTATCAAATGAGAAGCATTTCTAGACCTGTTTCCAACCAAGAGAATCATACACGTTTTTGATACACATCACAGCCCGTTTTAGTTTATCAGTGGTGACTGTCAGTTAATTTACATATGGCAGAAATGTACGAAAAATCATTAAGACATTAATCAAACGACGATGAACACTATTAACAGCAATTATTAAATGATGCAGTCAAACTTATAGCAAAATGTGGTAGTTCTGTATGTTTGGCATTATCTGAGGTCCTCTGAGGAGTTGCATAATTTCTTCTCAGGTGTTCTGGATCCATACTGAAGCTTGTGTAAATCCTAGTTATCACGGGATGTCAATCCTGTGGCAAAAACCGATACAAATAGAGACAAAATTAGCGTAGCTGCTGTTCAAACCAAGATAAATTGATTTGTTTAAACCAAACTAAAGAATAATAATGTGCATTTGATCAAATATAACTGCAGTAAACAAAACGCGACTAAAACTCTTAAGAATACGGCATTATTTGAATCCTTGGCCAAAGAGATTTCTCTTTTATCTAGATTTAAAAAGAGAGAGTGTGCCTGAACCCCGAACGTTATCAGGAATGCTATTCCAGAGTTTGGGAGCCAAATGCGAAAACTTTCTACCTCCTTTAGTGGACTTTGCTATTCTAGGTACTTCCAAATGTCCAGAGTTTTGCGACCTTAGGGAGTTTGATGGATTGTAGCGTGGTAGAAGACTTGTTAGGTACGCAGGAGCTAACCCATTGAGGTCCTTATAGGTAAGTAATAATATTTTGTAATTGATATGGAACTTAGGTATAGGCAGTGAAGAGTTTGTAAAATTGGGGTAATATGATCATATATTCTTGACCTGGTAAGGACTCTAGCTGCTACATTTTTGTGTAGGTTCGGGGTAACCTGGGGGTACTGTTTTTATTGAAGATGCAGGAAACCAGCTAGCAGTTCATTACAATTGTCCAGTCTAGAGTCATGATGCATTAACTAGCTTGTCTGCCTCGGAAACATGTAACATGGTTCGTAGCTTGGCAGTTTTGTGTTTCGATCGAAGAGGAAGAATGCTGTTTTTGTAACATTCAAAAGACAAGTTGCTGTCTAATATAACACCCAGATTTTTGACTGTAGAGGAAGTAACAGTACATCCGTCTAGTGGCAAATTGGAATCCATGAGTTTCTGTGTACTGTTTTTTGGTCCAATAATTAATATCTCTGTCTTATCTGAATTTAAAAGGAGAAAATTATTGGTCATCCAATCCTTTACATTTTTAACACACACTGTTAGCTTAGATAATTTAGAAGTTTCATCTGGTCTTGTTGAGTATCATCAGCATAACAGTGGAAACTAATCCCGTATTTTCTAATAATATTACCAAGGGGCAACATGTATATTGAAAATAGCAGAGGACCTAGGACAGATCCTTGTGGCACTCCATATTTTACTGGTGATAATTGAGATGACTCCCCGTTTAAATAAAGTGGTAGCGATCGGACAGATAGGATCTAAACCATCTTAAAGCCTGCCCTTGAATACCTGTATAGTTTTGTAATCGATCTACGAGTATGTCATGATCTATTGTGTCGAACGCAGCACTAAGATCAAGTAAAACTAGCAATGAGATGCAGCCTTGGTTTGACGCTAGAAGCAAGTCATTTGTAATTTTAACAATTGCAGTTTCTGTGCTATGGTGGGGCCTGAAACCTGACTGAAATTCTTCATAGAGATCAATTTTTTGCAGGAAGGAGCACAATTGAGCAGACAAAACTTTTTCAAACATTTTTTGACAAAAACGGAAGGTTTGAAATGGGTCTGTAATTTGCCAGTTCACTAGGATCTAGTTGTGGTTTCTTAATAAGAGGCTTAATAACCGCCAGCTTGAATGGTTTTGGGATGTGACCTACTGATAACGACGAGTTAATAATATTGAGAAGCGGTTCTTCTGCTACAGGTAACAACTCTTTCAGTAATTTAGTGGGTACAGGATCTAACAGGCATGTTGTTGGTTTAGATGCAGTGATAAGTTTATTTAGCTCTTCCTGTCCAATAGTTGTAAAGCACTGCAGTTTATCTTTGGGTGCGATGAATTAAGCTGAAGTATTAGACACTGTAGAATCTAGATTTGTTATTGTATTTCTGATGTTATCTATTTTATCTGTGAAGAAATTCGTAAAGTCATTACTATTAAACTGTGAGGGAATATTTAGATCGGGTGGCGTCTGGTTATTTGTTAATCTAGCCACTGTGCTAAATAAAAAACTTTTTTTTTGGATTGTTTTGGTTATTTTCTATACGTTTGTGGATATGCTCTGTCTTGGCAGCTTTTAGAGCCTGCCTATAGCTGGACATACTGTTATTCCACGCAATTCTAAAAACTTCCAAATTAATTTTTCTCCATTTGCGCTCAAGACTAAAAGTTTTTTTTCTTGAAAGAATGGGTATCACTGTTGTACCATGGCACAGTACGTTTATCTCTAACCTTTTTCAATTTGATGGGGGCAACAGCTTCTAATGTATTAGAGAAGATAGTGCCCATGTTGCTAGTCATTTCGTCTAGTTCATATGTGTTTATGGGTACACAGAACAGTTCATAAATCAGGCAGTTTATTTGTGAATCTATCTATAGTGGTTGGAACAATAGTTCTTCCTAGGCGACAACGCGGAGCCATATAGTTAATATCAGTAATACGCCATCCGTGCCCTATACAGGAGCATGTCCGTCCATCATCATTTTGAGGTACGATATCTATATCAGTTAGATCAATTCCATGCGATATAATTAATCTAGCGTATGATTAAAGCGATGAGTGGGTCCGGTGACGTTTTGCTTGACTCCAAATGAGTTTATTAGGTCAGTAAACGCAAGCCCTAATGCATCATTTGTATTATCAATGTCAATGTTAAAATCTCAGACAATTAGCACTTTATCAACAGTAACCAATAGGTCTGAGAGGAAATCTGCAAATTCTTTTGGGAAATCTGTATACGGCACTGGTGGTCTATACATAGTAGCCAGAGCAAGAGATAGGATAGATTTATTTGCATATCTGACAGTGTAACATTAACCATTAGTATTTCGAATGAGTTAAACCAGTATCCTGTCTTCTGAGTAACATTGAAAATATCACTATATATTGTAGCACAACCAACTCCGCCGCCTCGCGGATCTGCTTCTCCACGCCTCCAGCTCGAGCTGTACTGTAGCAGCCTCGAGTGTGCTCACCTGCCTCAAAGGTAGTAGCAAACACATCCGCCATTAACTCAAGTAAAGAGTGAGTAAACAATTGTATGTGTGTGGATAAGTATTGCAATGTAAGCGCGATTTAGTGCGTCACCACGCTGGTTGGATGCTAACGGGGTGCCCCCCTTATAAGCTAATAGGCTACTCGGTAATCAAATAACCAGTGATACCAACCATTGTTTTTGTGTAAAATAACTATAAGGGGGGGGATATTTTCACACGTTATAGAAACGAAAATGATGGCGTATAAAATTGATTTTAAGATAAAAAATAGACGATAAAGAATTAACTTGACGGAGCTCAAACTGAAAACACATGGCAGCAACAAACAGAAGACAATGAAATAACTTCTTTTTGTGATCTGATGTGTCGTCTTATCACAGAATGAGGCAGAAAATATTCTATAGGCTTACTGTAAAAAAGGCTGTCGATTAGCAATGGATTATAAATAAACTTATTATGAAAATACCCCCAGATGTTTAAAGAACACAGATAAACCATATATTGTTGCAGTTGTGTTTATTGTCTTCATGTTTGATCAGTTTAAGCGTTTCTATCTTCTTTTTATTTAGTTACAGCGATAGCGATGCCTTTATCCATATTAGGAATTTCCTGAAAAATCATGAGTTCTATTACTTCTGTGATGCATATGTGGAGTTTCTGCGTGAGGGTGCCCTCGGGTGACCAATTATGAATGGAACCGACATACCTGTTTTAATGTTCAATAATGCTATCCATCCTACATCTCTGGTAGAACTTAAAGGGGTCATATGAGCTTTTTTAATGATCGTAGTTATTTATTTGTGTAACAGATATGTTGACATTCTTTAATGTTCAAAAACAAATTATTTTTTAAATACTGTAATTATTGTAAGTCCTCTATGCCCCGCCTCTCTCAAAACGCTTTGTTTTCTACAAAGTCCCCTCCTCCGACAAGCGCAGTCTGCTCTGTTTGGCCATCTGACCCAGTGCATTGTGATTGGCCGAACACCGCAAGCACTAGTCGAAAATGTAACGCCCCTTACCTAATCGCGAGCATTCATCTTTCCAATAAATGTAAAGAAATCCTGAAGGGAACAGTCTCGTGACGCGACACCAGTGATGAAGAATGGGTTTTCAGTACACAACCACGTTAAGCCCGCTGAACTATATTGTGTGTGTCCTTGCTCTCGGCTCTCGCTCTCGTCTCTGGTCGCTCGGCGCGCGCACACAAACACGATGCACAAAACTCTGCATTTGTCAGTCAATAGCAAATACTTAAACTATAACAAAACAGTAGCTGATTCTGAAGCGCCTTATTGTCATAGCAAAGTCAGAATTACCTCCTCGCCTAGGTTCACGAAACGGTCGTCCATAAAATGCATTGCTGTTCTGTTGTAAGTAATCTTAAAGATTCCTAAATGCATCAACTTTTGGAAGGCCAAATAAAGTGCTTTTGCTTTCACCTAGAAACACACAGCGTCTCCCTGACATGGCTGCTTCAACACTAACTGCGGTTACTAAAACCACACCTTCTTTCTTTGCATGAACATTTGGGCACATTATGCTAATAATATTTCCACATTGTGAGGTAGGTATGTGGGGGCGTGTTAGAACGAGACGTTGCGTGGCAGAGTCTTAACTTTGATAAGAATATCTCTTTGGTTTTGAGACTTTAGTCTTGCAACTTCAGATCTTAGCTAGCACATATGCAGCTGTAACACTCCAAAGAGAAAGGGAAACTTGAAATCGCATCATATGACCCTTTTAAGAGACAACTGCAAAATTATCAGTTTATCTGGTTTCATTATTTATAGGTATGTGTTTGAGTGAAATGAACGTTTTTATTTTATTCTATAAATTACTGACAACATTTCTTCCAAATTCAAAATAAACATTTAGAGCATTTATTTACAGAAAATGACAACTGGTCAAAATAACAAAAAAGATGCAGTGTTTTCAGTCCTCAAATAATACAAAGAAAACAAGTTCATATTCATTTTTAAACAACACAATACTAATGTTTAAACTTAGGGATATTTCAGATATCAATATTTGGTGGAATAACCTCTCCACCAGTCTTTCACGTTGCTGTTGGGTGACTTTATGCCACTCCTGGTGCAAAAATTCAAACAGCTCAGTTTTGTTTGATGGCTTGTGACCATCCATCTTCCTCTTGATCAGATTCCAGAGGTTTTCAGTGGGGTTCAGGTCTGGAGATTGGGCTGGCCGTGACAGGGTCTTGATCTGGTGGTCCTCCATCCACACCTTGAATGACATGACTTGATTGGAATGGAGCATTGTCCTGCTGGGAAAATCAATCCTCAGAGTTTGAGATAACTTGAATATATTGATATAATTCACTAATCTTTGGATTAATACATTCAATTAAAAAAATAAAATAAATAACAAAGCTGCTCCTCTATCATATGTATACAGCCCAAGCTGTTTGCCATCATGCTGTGTGAAATACAGACTGAACGGCTGCTCAAAACCGCTGTATGAGCATATGATACGCAAACTACAGCTCTTGGCTGGATAAAGCAAGCCAGTGTTGTGCTAGTAAAGTTTTGATGGATGACGATGACTGTGATCAAGTTAAAAATGATTACAGTGACCTACAGGAGTAGTTAACTGTGCATGAATCTGTTAGTATAGATGCGCAAACAAACCGTGTGTGTGTGCGCTCTTGGCACACTGTTAACTATAACATAATTTTTCTGCAAGAACACAGTACAATATATTTGCGTAGTTGTCAAAACGAATGTACTGTGAGTGTTTTATAACGCCAAAGAGGCATGTTTTGGAGAAGTTTGTGAGAACCAGTGGTGTTTATGTACATATGGGCATCAGATGCTACAAACATAGACACGATTGCTTGTTCTGACAGAGGAACTGTTCACTGATGACGTCAACCTACCTTTAGACTGAGTTTCCACACATTCAGAATGTTTTTATTTTTCATTTGTATTTTGGTGTGCAAGTAATTCTAAATTGATCCATAGAGTAGCTATATGCAGTTTTTTGGCATCTCCCTGTGGTCTTGTTTGGTATGGCAGGTTAATGAATGAATGAATGAGCCCTTTATTGTCACTGATCACAGGTACCAGCGAAATTAGCCATCCACCTGTCCATACATACAATATGACAAGGGGGTAGACAGGACAGGAGGACAGGGATTTTTTTAGAAGAAATACAGCATAACATGAGGGAAGGGAGGAGATAAAAAAAACAGACCCCAGACTATGCTCCTATGGGGAGCACAGTGTGGGAACAGGAAAAAAACACCTCAGCAACATAAGCACATCAATACAGATACACACGACTTGCAACAGGGTAGGGGGATAGGGGGGGTGGAGGTAATCCAGCACAGGCAAGCAGCCATCCGGTCCTGCAGCCATTATCGGCGCTGATCGCAGACCTGCTTGTCAGACTGGCGGAACAAAGCGGTGAAGGCGAGGGATGTGGGGAGGGTTGGTAAATGTCAGGATTTGGGGGAAGGAACACAAGAGCGTCTCAGTGCAGTGCTCTCTCGGGGGAGTAGTTGTTCCAACAGCGGCATTGGCTGAGGCCAGTGCTGGTTGAGGGGAGCCGAAAGCAGATAAGATTGTGATTGTTTGGTCTTGGGGCAAGTAGCCGCATTCCAGTTTACATGACTACTCTCTTTGTCCATTCTGGTCTCCGAATCGATCCAATTGCCTTTGCAAAGCAGTGAGCTTCTCCGTGATGTTATCCATTTTGCAGTTAATAGTTCCAGTCTCAGTGCTGACCGCTCTGCCCACTGCTTCAATCATGACGGGCAGCCTTGTGAGGCTTTGGTCCGGTTTCTGAATTTCTCGATAAACCAGGGCAATGCCTAATCCAATCTGCATAAGACCTGTTATCATGGTTCCGAATAGGTAGATATCTTCAACGTCCTCCACGGAAAGAGCCGCTAGACACACGACCCGCCACCTTTCCCACGCGTCCATCGTGTAGCCAGCTGCAAACGTTCCGGCAGGGCAGTCAGGTTCCCCCGAACCCAAGCTTCTTGTCGAGAAGATGGTGTCAATTGCGTTGAGAGACCAGTTGATCAAATCCATGATTTATTAGATTTTTCTTTTTAAGTCTGGAGAGCAGTGCGGAGAGAGTCTCTCAAAATTAGGACAGTGGACAAGACGAGAGGAGCAAAAGCAGGGAAAGTAACGGGGAGGAGAGGGGAGGAAATGCGACCGCCTTCGCTGAGAGCTGAGGAAGAAAAAATATAACGTCTGCTTATTTGTTAAAGTTACTGTATAATTGAGCTGAGTACTTTTAAGTTTATAGAATGTCTGCAGTGACATTTTTGCAAAGTATGATTCCAAATATGATTCCAAAAAAGAACACTAAAAGAAGAACACTATTTTGTTATAACACTAGAATACAAAGATTTTTGTAAATAGAAAAGGACGGGGGACCTTGTATTGATTCGGAGAGGAAGGGGGCCTTGGAATAAAAAGGGTTCGGAAACACTGCTCTGAACTGTTCCGTACAGCTTTAAGGTTTGATTTTCCAACTCAGTATTTTGCATCAGTTCCACCATGATTTGGTTTCCACCTTTTTACGGTGCTGGAGTAAGCATCTAAATTTCTATAGAGCTACTAGTGACTTGTTTTAGTTTTTAGAGATTATTCAGGTAATACTATGCAATGCTGAAGTAAAGTAGCCGTGTGCATCATGCCCGAGTAAATGATGAGAAAGTTAATGGGGTCAGATCATCTAAGGCCTCCTCTGAAGATTCTATTTATGGGAGTGTTACAGAGGAGAAGCTCTGAGGTACAATATCACTATCTTAGGTTCTCTGGAAGGTTAGCCAAAATGTGGCTAATGTAACACATGTGTTGTTTTGTTCACAGTGCATACAACTCATGCAATTCTGATATGCTTTTCAAATTTTAACTCATGGAGTAAATGTCCAGTGTGTTCTTTTGCTCAGATCTGATCTGGTTGTTCAAATAGTGAAGTCAGTATCTGTTACTTCAAGTTGTTATACTATTCTCAACTACTTCAACTGATGTAGAAATATTGGATACTGACAACATTATTTTTATACTCTTTTACTGGCAGTTTAACAAAGTTGGCATGTGTCCTGTTGTCCAATGTAGGTTCACCCAGAAAATGAAGAATGGACATGTTTTGAACAATCTGCCAGTCTGGACATCAAATCTTTCTTTGGTTTTGAGAGCACAGTGGAGAAGATCGCCATGAAGCAATATGCCAGCAGCATCAAAAAGGTGTGAAGCCACACTGCCTTCTTCTAAAACCATATACACATGTTGGTTTATTTTTCAGTTAGCAGTAGTTGATGATTTGCTAAACCCTAACTGTACCTGTAAATCTGAGGCTTAAGTCCTGTTCACACCAAGAACGATAACTATAAAGATAACTATATTAGCGTCCACATCAGCAGACAGTATAATCCGTTTATTCAGAGCGCACACTCGACTGCCGCTTTAAATTCTCGAGCTTGTTATAGCAGGATTGATTCTGATTGGGTGTCAGATATTTTTATCATTCATCAGCAGAAAAAAAAAATTCTGAAAGTGATTCCAACGATATTGTTTCTCTGTGCCTTTATCGTTATTGTTGTGGTGTGGACTCTGCTATTTTTTTAATATTGAGAACAATTTTTAGAACCATAGCTTTATCGTCGTTTTTATAGTTATCGTCCTTGTTGTGAACAGGCCTTTACACAATTTGCTGATGTAGCAATTTATATGAGGACCACTTCAGATGTTCTGACAAATCAGTTTTTGGCATTTTTCACTATATTAGTTGAGGTATTTTTTAAATGTTCATGGCAGTATTATGTTCCAAGAAGAAAATGTAGGAGCAATTAAATGCAAATGTCAACCTTACCATGGCAAAAAAAAAATTTACGAAAAGAACAAAACCCTATTTAAATTCTGCATTTAGGTCTGTATTTTACAGCGTTAACATGCTTCAATAGAAATTTGAAGGAATACATAATGTTTATCCACCACAAATGAGGTACTATGAACCAATAGTAAAATTAAATTTTCATCCAACTATATATTTTATGTTTTCATAAGAGGGGTCAAAGCCCAACCATTTTTTTAAATGTATGTCAACAGTAAGCATTTTGTAGACCTGTCTGAAAAATAAATACACTCACTTTGTCCTAATAGCGATGATTTATGGACTTATAAGTGCTAGATTTATGAAATCATGATGCTTCAGTGCTGTGTCATGTCCCTGGCAAGTAAATATCATATAATAATAATTATTAATACTACAAAACTAGAAACTTTCTGTACAAAGGCAAATTATGTCCTTTCTAATAATGATTAACTCATCTCCCTTCTTTGCTCTGAACAACCATAATAACGTGTTACGGATGCGACAATTATGGATGCTTCATATTATATCATATGCATAGCCATACTATATGTATCTATATGATCGACACGAATGTTTGCCATGTTGCTGATGACTGATACTGTGTAGGCCTAATTAATATGGCAGAGGCGGACTATATGACAAATAACCAAAACTATTTTCAAATGTCAAATAATGTTGATTGTCTATTTTATTTACACCTTTTATGTTTTTTTATTACACCTTTTATGTTTCAAATAACTCCTGTCACTTGATGCATGCAGAGAGCATGAGTCTGCATGTTGTTTAACGTGACAGCTGAGTTCTATGTGCAAAAGATGTGCTATTGTCTTACTTGAAAAACATCATTCATTCTTATTATTGTGTTTTTTCTACATTGCACATCTTGTTTTATTTCGTATCAACCTGAAACTGCAGTCTATTTGAAATAAATGGTTTCTCTCATTTAAAAAAAATATTACTGAGCATTTGTTTGTTTTGATCTACAGTACATATGTAGCACATGGATGTCAGGTCTCAAAATATTTTTAATATGACTGAATTTGTATTTAACATAACAAGTTAAATAGAAATATTGTAACATTATAATTCGCGAGAGAGCAGAATTCAGTCAGCGAGTGTGCACACTGATCAACTAAACTCCGGTGTTTCAGCAATGACTCATCTGAACGTCTCTGATTGGCCGCTGCATTCATAAGCTCAATTCAATCGTGTGTGATTAGTTGTAACACTGTAAAAATGCAGAAAAAGAAATATGATGGAACAAATAAGCCCTAAAATTAATTAGATAGTATTGCTAGCCTGATAATAATAATAATAATAATAATCCTCTTGCTATCGTCAAAGGCATCAACCGCAGGCGATATCTCTGACTATCGTCAATACACGATATTATTATTATACCCTATTTCAGTTGTAAGTCGATTAACTGAGAGGTCAGAGTTTAAATACTCAGTAGAGATCTCTTTTAACATTTTTTTTTTAAAGGATTTTATATGCGTTTCCATAGATAAATTCCAATTTCAGAACTGTCACGTCTTTAACAGAGGGATGTCACATCCGTAACAGTGTTTTTTCCTCCAAATTGCGAAAACGGTTTGTGTATTGTAATTCACAGAAAGTCTGTTGCTCACATAAACTTTTTTTGCCACATCTGTAACGCATGTGTATTGAAATCATCTCAAAAAAGAGTAAGTTGTGAAAAGTGAAATGTGAGTGATGTGTTCTTATTTCTCTATAGGGTAAGGAGATTATTGAATACTACCTGAGGGAGCTAGAAGAAGAAGGTATAACTTGTGTACCTCGGTGGAGCCCTTGCCCACCATCACCCACAAAGCCAGTGGTGCCACTTGTTATTCCTACATTGCCTATCACTCCCACAATCTCCATTGAAGCCCCTCCTGAGAGAGTGAATGAAATTCAAGGGTGTAAAGAGGGCAGCAGTCCTCCGGGCAGCCTGAATGACGCCCTTGTAGCCAGTCCAGATGGTTAGTACCAACACTGTTACCACTCTGACCTTTTCTACACTCTAAAAAAATAATGCGTTAGCTAAAAAAAAAAACAGAAGAAGAACTTAATCATTTGTAACAAACACATTTTTAAGTTGATTACTCAAATAAATTAAGTTGCTCCAACTAATGGATTTGTGAGCCTGGAACCAATTTATATTATCTTTGTTTCTGTTCAAATTCACAGCTATGGCACATGCTAAATGTAACTTATTTATTTATATTTAATTAAAAAGTAAGATGTTACTTGTCACTGGCAGTAGTGCAGTCATTGCCAATAGAGTCAATGTAGTGTTTACCTTCATGTGATCTACTCTTCAGCAATGGTAACCACAAAAACTTAAACATAACAAAAACTCTTTTAAATGTCAAACATAACAGCATTAAACACTAACAGGTCTTTCCCTTCACTAAAAAACCCCCACATAAAATAACACTTAATTTCAACATATACTCTCCTTATCCAGTCCTATGCAAAGCGTGCTGGAAACTAAAAATCCACTACCCAATTCCAAAAGTTAACAAGACAATATTATTGAGTTACTACAACTTAACTTTTAAAGAAATTCAATTAACGCAGAAATTTGAGTTTAATTTAGAACCATAATATTAGTTACACCGTGTTATTCAATTGTTGTTTCTTCACAAACAACAATAAAACCTATTATGCTGTCTACACTGGATGCGGTTCGGCACAAATTCCCGACAGTAAACTGCTGCTGCGTTCTATTTATGACGTACTGACCCAAATTTCATATGATTTTCAACAGTCGCTTTGTTACGTCCAGTGTAGACAGACTTTAGCTGTTGCGGCACGGCGCGAAACGACAACTCTAGCGTCCGGTATAGACACGGTGTTAATGTAATGATCAACATTATGATGTTAATTAAACTCAACTAAAATATGTTTGCAACTTAAAAGGTTTAATTAAATTATTACATTTGAATTTTTAACTTGCAACCATGCATTTATTTAAGCTGTGGTAACAGGTCATTTTTTAGAGTGTACTTAATATTGTAGAACATTCTATTCATTTTACTTCCCTTTTGTACTTTGCCTCAAAACACATCTATACAACAAATAAAGCATACTTCACTTTATTAAAACTTAGCGTTAAAATTTTTTTTAATTTAGAGTTTGTTTGGGAACATTTGTTCAGTTTAACTTTTCATACAAACAGTTACTTAAGGTCTGCTAGATGTAAATTTTATTCAATCTATGTTTAGATAAACTGGATGCAGACTACATCAAACGGTATCTGGGTGACCTCACACCCCTTCAGGAGAGCTGTCTGATTCGCCTGCGCCACTGGTTACAGGAGACACACAAGGGCAAGGTGAAATGTGCACACATATTCAGCCTTTTTGATGTTCAATCTGATGGATCAATATCTATTGACATGTGATTAATCCACTGATATGTGGACATTGAGATTATTGGCATCGGCTGATAACTCTGCCTGCATGTATGATAAGCCAGATGCTTTAACCTTGGTATTAATGCATAATTACATATATAGAAATATTAGGTCCATCTAATAATTATTAGTCTAATTATTAGAGCCATCAATTTAATACATTAGTTTTGTATTATGTAATAAAAAGTTATTTTTCTCCTAAACTGCACATCATTTATGTAATAAGGGCGTATATTTTTTTTGAAGCATAGCACCATGTATTCCGAAAATTATTTTTTACGATCTGGTCACATTTAGTTAGTGGCAGTCTAGAAACCCACCTGTCTAGCTTACTTGTTGATCCTCCTGTCCTCTCAGATCCCAAAAGATGAGCATATTCTACGGTTCCTGCGTGCACGGGACTTCAACATAGATAAGGCACGGGAGATCCTTTGTCAGAGTCTGACCTGGAGGAAGCAGCATCAGGTAGACTACCTCCTGGATACCTGGAGCTCTCCTCAGGTGTTGCACGATTACTATACCGGAGGCTGGCATCACCACGACAAGGGTGAGTGAGCACGGTGATGCCCTGTCAGCTAAAGTTATTTCTGTCAGGACCACTATCGTCAAAATTATAGATACTTAGCATAAAGTTTAGGTTGGGGTTATGGTTCTGTTCTGGGCAACATTCCCTGCCCATTCATGCAGCCTAGCATGGATAGGAGCAGGGAGAGCATAAATAACCCCCCAAAACAAACCATATGCTGAACGCCCCCCCCAACCACATGCTGACAGCAATCTAACTGAAAATGCCTTGCAGAAGGAGAGTGGCGGTGAAGGGGTGCTCTTCTGCTATGAGCAGGTTGTCCCTTTGGGAGGACAGTGGCATCGAAGGGGTGCTCTTCTTTATAAGCAGCTAAGAAGAACAGCAAGCCTCTTACCGGAGGAGTGTAGCAGCGAAGGGATGCTCTTCTTTATAAGCAGCTAAGAAGAGCAGCAAGCCCTTACCGGAGGAGAGTATCAGCGAAGGGGTGTTCTTCTTTATAAGCAGCAAGCCCCTTTAATGCAGTACCTGAAAAAGATTAAAGATGCAGAAAACCTACAAGAATCGCAGCCTAGTTTGCCAGTTTGCAGCAAACACAGCGTACTTCAGCTGTAGAAGCGAGCAAATGGACTGGTTCAGAGATCGCAGATTCTACCTGGCCTAAAGCTTTAGCATCCATTTAAAAACTCTATAAAAACAGCATATAACTCAAATCATCTCATGAGTTTACAGGTTTGTCGCCTCCCATTGACATTTGCGTTCATTGTGAAGTCCTCGATCTGATAACCCGCATGAGTATAGACAAAATTCCTTACCAATACACTCGATAGCTTTAGTGCAACATGCATGTCGCTTGCTTAATCACAGCATGTTGCAGTGGTCAGAGAAACCTAAAGAAATAGAATTCCCAATAATCAGATGCGCCATAAGCAGCAAGCATATTTCAAGAACAATTAGATACATTAGCTTTTTGCTGTTGCAAGTTTACCTGGATACCAGCACTTGCAGTAACAACCAATAGCTTAAAGCAACAAGCAGGTCTAGCAACAAACATGATACTGACACTAGATAAGACTTAACAAGCAAGCAAAATCCCAATACCCTAATGGCTTTAAAGCAAAAGACCTTCTGAAATAGCATTGACTGAGGCAGCATGCCCTTTAAGAAGATAAGCAGTGAAGGGGTGCTCTTCTTTAATAAGCAGCTGAGAAGAGCAGCATGCCCCTTTAGTGCAGTACAGCATAAGGTCAGTACTCGAAATTTAGGCAACAGGCATGTTGCCCTTATCCAGATAAACGTTTGCATTAATAACCTTAGTAGCAAAAATCTACATACTGCGCGTTAAGTATCAAGCACGTTAACGATACACTAGATAGCTTTAAGCAACAGCATATCACTGACTAAAACACAGCGTGTTGGAAATAATAGTCGGATAAGTTAATGAAACCGCATTCGCAATACTAGATGAACCTGAAACAGCAACCCTATTTCATATCAGACAGCCTTAACCAACAGATTTAAAACAAGGCTCGCTGTGGTAAGTTTAACTGGGTAATGTTACCAAAGCGTGTCAAAATACGACAGTCATGCCTAGCAAACATGTTACTGAACAACTAGCCTTAAACAATGAGCAATATTTGACAATAGCATATTTGCCAACATAGCATTAGGCAATGAGAATGAAATAAGAAAGTTAGCTTAGTTTCGTGAAGACATTCAGAGATGAAAAAAGGGTGAAATGGCCAGTTGTCATGTGGATGCTTTAACGCTTTTTCATATCTTGCTTCGTCCAGCGGGGAAAGCAGATCTCGTGTTAAAGTGTTGTTGATGCAGTCACATTAGCACAACTTCAACGATGAATTGCGGGCAAAGAGTGTCAATTGTGAGAAGCAGTTGCTCGCTCAGGTCAATTGCAAGTCTATCGGCTTATCAATCAATCAACGTGGCAAGTTCGCTTTCAAGTTCACAAACTTAAAGGTCCCATATTGTACACCTTTCTGGAGTTTTATTTGAGGTTTTGATGTCCTTAAGAATATATATTTGCGGTATAAGTACCAAAAACCATCTCAATATATTTTTACAGCTCCTTTCTCAGGAGCTCTGCTGAGAACAGGTCGATTTTGGTCTGTCTAATTAATATTCATGAGCCTCTCTTCTGATTGGCCTGTTGTTTTCTGAGTGACGCACGGCCAGGCCAAGCACAGGTAACTAGCCGAAGTCACAGCGCTAGCTGGAGGCAGCAAAACAAAGGGGAAACTGGAGGCGGCCCATTCAAACCAGCGCAGATTCAGCTACATGAGCTTAAAATATCATCTTGTTGTGATGTTGGGTGCCAGAATCGACGTAATACAGCCTCAAATTAGAAATTTGATCGCATATCTGCTACCACTGCCAGACAAAAAACCGACGACAGCTGTGGTTAAACGCGATAAAACGAGCAGACTGGACAGAAAGGATCGTCAAAAATGCTCGCGTTTGCAGCGCAAAATTCTTGTCAGAAAAGGTTAAATAAAGTATTTTGTTGTTATGGGCGCGTCTACAGATTTCTTGCCATATGTCTATATTTCTTGCATCTCTCTATGTCGTGTATGAAATAATGTCTGTGTGCATGTGTGTAAAACAACAAACTGACGATTTATATATAATCATTTGTAATTGTATATACATTGTTGTGATTAATTGTGGCTGGAACAATAGTGTAGCTGTAAAAATAGTTTCCTGCTGAAATTGAAATGTATATACATCTTCATCATGACTAGATAGATACGGTGAGTTTGTCTTTACTATACACATTAGATGTGATCCACCTCATAGTAACAATCCTGTCAGATCGTCCATCCTTTGAGTGAGAGTGTAATGTTACAGGTCGGCCGATTTGGTTTTGTGGTTAAAGTTAACCTTTTTGACATGTTTCCGTGTTGTCCTTGCTCAGCAAAAGCATGGACGCAATGTTGTCTGGGGGTTTGGCAAAAGGAGAGTGGGACTGTGGGCGGTGCTCGGGGTGGTGACTGAAGGCAGTGACTGTGTAGTTCTGACGTCAACTTTTTACGGAAGTCACAACGGTTCGTGAAAAATAGCTAGAACTTTATGCAGGCTGTGTGAATTTGACTGTGGACTGACTGTTTTGAAACTTATATGGTAGTAAAATAGCCCCTAGACCTCAGTAATCGTGAAAAAAGCCAGGAAATTTCAGTTTTGACAATATAGGACCTTTAATCTGGTGAGATACTTGTGGGAACACGAACCCTTGTACAAAATTCTTATTGAACACTTCCTAAGAGTGTAATTTCGCCGTCTGTTAGCTCCTGAGCAAAGCTATAAGCTGCTGAATAATACTGAATGGACCTTATATATGGATGCTGTGATAGGCGTCATATTCCTATTTAGACATGGATCAGCTGAGTGTCAGCTGTAGCGAGCTTGACTAATGTGACCTGCCAGAACTAATTCTACGCTCCATTTCTGTCATTCATGCATAGCCAATACATGCAGGCCTACTGAAATGTTTATTCTATGACTGTCAATTTAACAGGGGGGGGTGGGGGGGGGGGGGGGGCGTTAATCTAATGACTAGTTATGGAAAAAATGTGTTCACCCTGCCCCACATGCGTTATCTTACATTTTATAAGGTGTGTTCGACTTGAAGAAGTGCTGCTCAGTCCGATCAGTTTATGACATCAAAGTAATGGGATTTGAAAGCATGCAGAGCCATGTGCTTTTTTCTATAGCTCTGCAGCTTAGATGGGGGTTTCCCCCCCCCCCCCCCCCCCCCCCCACCCCCCACCCCCATACACCATAACACCAATCAGTCTGCGCAGCTCAACATCTCAGTGCGTAATATATATATATATTTTGTCCCTAATAGAGTGCAAATGTGATGTTGATTTTATACAACAGTTCAATAAATAAGAACTTAAAATTGTGATATATTTTAGACACAATATTGTCTGTATTTGCGGAGTTTTGCCAACGCAAATATTAAAGCCACAGCAGAACTTTTTTACATCTCCAAGCAACACAATTTCTGAACGAATCTGCATTTTGAACGAACGAACGAATTAATTATTGACTCAATGACTTATTCATTATGACAATGGTTCTTAATCCTGTCTGGGGACCCCCCCGCTCTGCACATTTTCTATGTCTCCCTTAGACCTGGGACACGCTAGACTATTTTCAAAACCATGGGAGACCACAGACATGAAGACAGTTTCAACCGATTTTTAGGCTTATAGTCTTCTGAATGCGCACATTAGATAATTTGTCCCCGATCGTTCGGGGGTGCAAATTGGGCATACAATTGACCTTAAAATCTTCAAATGTTTGGCCAGCCTTATCTGACACACTCAGGCTGCAATTACACTTGGCATTAACATGCGACCTGTATCCATATGTTGTCCACATACACACTGAAAAGACGATTGTAAAAGCGCTTCTGATCAGAATGTTATCCTATCAGCGTGTCCTGGTCCAGAGGTAGTCGAGGACGCATTGTGATCGGATCTCAGTGTAATGTAAACGCAATCCAGCCAACATGTCTGGATTCGCAAATCGACGTCACGCAAAACCCCGACCCCTCTCTCCCGAACTGTCAGAAGGATACAGAACAACAGAGCAACAACAGAACCTGAATTCAACGCTGATATCAGCACCCTGCAGTTGTTGCGCCGCAACAGTGTGAGGCTGTCTACACTGGACGCGACAAAGCGACCGTTGCAAATCATTTTAACTTTGTGTCAGTACGTCATGAACAGGAGGCAACAGTTTACTGTCTATGGCAAGCCTTTTTAGCATTTAAAAGTTTGTTTTGACTATCCATAAATATAATTTAAGATAGGAACAATTGTATTTTGACGAGTCATAATTAAAATTCGACTAGACACAATGACAATTAGAGATATCTGCAATTATAATTGCACTAGTAAGAAATCGGATTAGAGATATCTCTAAATACATTATGACTATTCAAAACTCCATTTAAGATATCTGTAATAACGTCATAGATATCTTCAATAGACGCCTCACACATACACAAAGGTAATTAGAGATATCTCTAATTAAGTTTCGACTAGTCACAATTATATTTTAAGATATCTGAATTGTACCTGCTCCTAGTCGAATGTGCTGTTGTGTGACGTGAGACTAAATTTACTCAGTTTTACTAATGTTTAGTGCTAACTGCTAACAACAGTGGTCTGCTTTTCTTGTCACGGAGAGAAAAGCTACTGGATGAAGTGCTTCAGGGATTTTTAAATAATATCTGGATGCAGCCTTATGTGGTAAAAGGTCTCCAGCGTGCATGTATGTACAGCGCTGTGATTTTAATTGAATCATGTTGCAAAACGGACCAAATGCCGTGTAATGTTCAATAAAGGCAGAAAACCGAAAACTGCTCATCAGATTTATTATTCATACTTTAGACAAAATACAGTGGGGCAAAAAAGTATTTAGTCATCCCCCAATTGTGCAGTTCTCCCTCTTAAAAAGATGAGAGAGGCCTGTAATTTTCCTCATAGGTATACCTCAACTATGAGAGACAAAATTCATAAAAAAAATCCAGAAATCACATTGTAGGATTTTTAAAGAAATTATTGGTAAATTCCTCGGTAAAATAATTATTTGGTCACCTACAAACAAGCAAGTTTTCTGGCTCTCACAGACCTGTAACTTCTTCTTTAAGTGGCTCCTCTGTCCTCCACTCGTTACCTGTAATTATGGCATCTGTTTTGAACTTGTTATCAGTATAAAAGACACCTGTCCACAACCTCAAACAGTCACACTTCAAACTCCACCATGGCCAAGACCAAAAAGCTGTCAAAGAACACCAGAAACAAAATTGTAGACCTGCACCAGGATGGGAAGACTGAATCTGCAATAGGTAGCAGCTTGGTGTGAAGAAATCAACTGTGGGGCAATTATTAGAAAATGGAAGACATACAAGACCACTGATAATCTCACTCGATCTGGGGCTCCACGCAAGATCTCACCCTGTGGGCTCAAAATGATCACAAGAACTGTGAGCAAAAAAAATCCCAGAACCACACGGGGGGAAACTAGTGAATGACCTGCAGAGACCTGGGACCAAAGTAACAAAAGCTACCATCAGTAACACACTGCGCCGCCAGGGACTCAAATCCTGCAGTGCCAGACGTGTCTTCCTGCTTAAGCCAGTACATGTCCAGGTCTGTCTGAAGTTTTCTAGAGAGCATTTGGATGATCCAGAAAGGATTGGGAGAATGTCATATGGTCAGATGTAACCAAAATATAACTTTTTGGTAAAACTCAACTTGTCGTGTTTGGAGGAGAAAGAATGCTGAGTTGCATCCAAGAACACCATACCTACTGTGAAGCAAGGGGGTGGAAACATCATGCTTTGGGGTGGCTGTTTTTCTGCAAAGGGACCAGGTCGACTGATCCGTGTAAACGAAAGAATGAATGGGGCCATGTATCGTGAGATTTTGAGTGAACACCTCCTTCCATCAGCAAGGGCATTGAAGATGAAACGTGGCCGGGTCTTTCAGCATGACAATGATCCCAAACAAACCGCCCGGGCAACGAAGGAGTGGCTTCTTAAGAAGTATTTCAAGGTCCTGGAGTGGCCTAGCATGTCTCCAGATCTCAACCCCATAGAAATCTTTGGAGGGAGTTGAAAATCCGTGTTTGCCCAGCGACAGCCCCAAAACATTACTGCTCTAGAGGAGACCTGCATGGAGGAATGGGCCAAAATACCAGCAACAGTGTGTGAAAACCTTGTGAAGACTTACAGAAAACGTTTGACCTCTGTCATTGCAAACAAAGGGTATATAACAAAGTATTGAGATGAAATTTTGTTATTGACCAAATACTTATTTTACCGAGGAATTTACGAATTAATTATTTAAAAATCCTACAATGTGATTTCTGGATTTTTTTTCTCATTTTGTCTCTCATAGTTGAGGATACCTATGATGAAAATTACAGGCCTCTCTCATCTTTTTAAGTGGGAGAACTTGCACAATTGGTGGCTGACTAAATACTTTTTTTCCCCACTGTAATGAAGAACAATGGAATTATACAACAAAAACACGAAAAATAGTAGAAATAAATGCATGACGGACAAGAACAATGCTTCATAATCAGATGCAGTCAAAAAAGGTGATGGCTGATTTAAAAAAGATTACAATTGAATAAAAGTTTAACTGGCATTGATGACATTTATTAGTAGGTTACATTACGTTGTGTATGGATTCAGGTTTACTTGTGTCGTTATGGCAGCTTGTTTCTGCCATGGAATAAAAAAAATAAAAAAAGCTAATTGCAGCTTTTATCTGACATTTTTGTTTCTCAGAATTGTGAGATATAAACAATGCGAGTTATAAACTTTATAACTCACAATTCTTTGCATTGTGTTTAGCTGTATCTTGCAATTCTGAGAAAAAAAGTCAGAATAAAAAGTCGCTATTTATTTATTATTTCTTTATTTAGTGGAGAAAACGAGCTTCCATAGGAAATAGCACACAAGGTGGGACTATTGCATTTTATTATAGCAAGAGATCCATGATAATGATAATCTGCTTTGTTCAATGATGAGCGCCAATGTATTCTTTTAACATTATATAAAATGTTGCAACAGCTGACATGAGGCCTATACAAATCCTTAGCTACTGATTTTACATGTTCATTTGTAAATAAAGGCTAACACAATTTAATCCACAGCACACGTCTCAACATTACAATATAGAATAGGACAAAAGCCTGTCCGAGTCCTCTCTGTGTAGTCTACCACTTTTACACAGGCTCCAGCTACATTTTTATTTCCATACTTTTGAATTACTTCTGTATAAAACAGTTTAAAATGACCCAAAGACGCAGGGCCTTTATTATACAACTCTTAGACAAAATGGCGTATGACAACAGTTTCCAAGCTGGGATTGGTTAATAAAATGTTTAAGGTGGGGATAAGCAAAGGTGCATTTGCATGCACATTTTAGATATCTATAAAGGAATTTTGACTAGTCACATTGTTAATTCCAGATATCTACAAACCCAATTCCAAAGAAGTTGGGACACTGTACAAATTGTGAGTAAAAATGGAATGGAATAATTTACAAATCTCATAAAACTTATATTTTATTCACAATAGAATATAAATAACATCAAATGTTGAAAGTGAGACATTTTGAATGTCATGCCAAATATTGGCTCATTTTGGATTCATGAGAGCTACACATTCCAAAAAGTTGGGACAGGTAGCAATAAGAGGCCGAAAAGTTAAATGTACATATAAGGAACAGCTGGAGGTCCAATTTGCAACTTATTAGGTCAATTGGCAACATGATTGGGTATAAAAAGAGCCTCTCAGAGTGGCAGTGTCTCTCAGAAGTCAAGATGGGCAAAGGATCACCAATTCCCCCAATGCTGCGGTGAAAAATAGTGGAGCAATATCAGAAGGGAGCTTCTCAGAGAAAATTGCAAAGATTCAGAGAATCTGGAACCATCTCTGTGCGTAAGGGTCAAGGCCGGAAACCATACTGGATGTCCGTGATCTTCGGGCCCTTAGACGGCACGGCATCACATACAGGAATGCTAACTGTAATGGAAATCACAACATGGGCTCAGGAATATTCCAGAAAACATTGTCGGTGAACACAATCCACCGTGCCATTCGCCGTTGCCGGCTAAAACTCTATAGGTCAAAAAAGAAGCCATATCTAAACATAATCCCGAAGTGCAGGTGTTTTCTCTGGGCCAATGCTCATTTAAAATTGACTGTGGCAAAGTGGAAAACTGTTCAGTGGTCAGACGAATCAAAAAAAAAAAGAATCAAAATTTGTGGGAAGTTCTTTGGAAAACTGGAAAACTGGGACTCCATGTCATCCGGACTAAAGAGGACAAGGACAACCTAAGTTGTTATCAGCGCTCGGTTCAGAAGCCTGATTCTCTGATGGTATGGGGTTGCATGAGTGCGTGTGGCATGGGCAGCTTACACATCTGGAAAGGCACCATCAATGCTGAAAGGTATATCCAAGTTCTAGAACAACATATGCTCCCATCCAGACGTCGTCTCTTTCAGGGAAGACCTTGCATTTTCCAACATGACAATGCCAGACCACATACTGCATCAATTACAACATCATGGCTGCGTAGAAGAAGGATCCGGGTACTGAAATGGCCGCCTGCAGTCCAGATCTTTCACCCATAGAAAACATTTGGCGCATCATAAAGAGGAAGATGCGACAAAGAAGACCTAAGACAGTTGAGCAACTAGAAGCCTGTATTAGACAAGAATGGGACAACATTCCTATTCCTATTCCTAAACTTGAGCAACTTGTCTCCTCAGTCCCCAGATGTTTGCAGACTGTTATAAAAAGTAGAGGGGATGCCACACAGTGGTAAACATGGCCTTGTCCCAACTTTTTTGAGATGTGTTGATGCCATGAAATTTAAAATCAATTTATTTTTCCCTTAAAATGATAAATTTTCTCAGTTTAAACATTTTATATGTCATCTATGTTGTATTCTGAATAAAATATTGAAATTTGAAACTTCCAAATCATTGCATTCTGTTTTTATTCACAATTTGTACAGTGACCCAACTTTTTTGGAATCGGGTTTGTACATTGAAATTCTTCCTAGTCACAAAGCTAAATGCAGATATCTCCAAAGAAAGATCTTCCTAGTCAAAAATCAGATTGAGATAACCATAATTAAAATGCAGATATCTTTAAATGAGTTTTGACTAGGAAGAATTCCAATTCAAGATATCTACAACTGTAATTTGACTAGTAATAAATAACTTGCAGATATCTACAAATGTATTTTGGATATCTTTAAGAAATCATGAATTAAAGATATCTGCAATATAATTATGACTAGTCAAACACCAGTTAGAGATATCTTGAATTATAATTTTGACTAGTGTTAATTCAATTAGAGATATCTCTAATTTAATTATCACTAGTAGAATTGTAATTTGAGATATCTAATTAAAATTATGCCTAGTACAAAATCAATTATAGATATCTTTAACTACAATTTCTACTAGTCAAAACTCTTTTGTAGATATCCGAAAATATTTTCCAATGGAAGTCAATGGAACAATACGACTAGTCGTAATAGCATTGTAGATATCTCGAATGTATATTATGACTAGTCAAAATAACATTGTAGATATCTTAATTCCAATTACGACGAGTCAAAATTGCAGAATAGATATCTGGAATTGGAATTTTGACTAGTCAAAACTAAATTATGACTAGTACAGCAAGGAGTATTTAATGTTAAAACCGCTTGCCATAACTGTCGGGGATTTGTCACGCTGCGCCACCTCTAGTGTAGAGAGCATCACTAATTATAATAGGTTCTATAGTATTTGGTCATGTCCGGTGTAGACTTATAAGCGTAAGTAAGACTTATTTAAATATTGCGCGGGAAAGAGAGATCCGATCAGTTATCCAGGTTATCAAAGTGTAAACGCGCCGTGTCCTGATTGACTGATGATCCGATCTGCTTGATCAGATCACGGTGATCGCATGTTAATGCCAAGTGTAAACTCAGTTCAGTTCATGGAGCTCTTCTAACCAGCTGATGATCTGAAACAGGTGTGTTAAATAAGGGAGACATGCAAAATGTGCATTAAGACATTTACTACCACCTACTGGCAGTTTTAGTTTGTCATTTAGAGTATAATTTCATTGATTATTATTTTTCATATTTACACATTAATAAAAAATCTGAAAAAAATCCATATTAATAAAAACAATTTTTAAAGACATAGTTCACCCAAAAAAGAAAAATGTAGAAAAATTAAAAGGAAATATTGGTAACACTTTCTATGAAGCCTATTTTTATAACACATTATAAGGATATTCTTAAGGCATTAAAATGAATGCATAAAAACCTTATAATATGTTGTTTTATCTCATAAATAGTCATAACAACAATTATAATACATTATAAATGTACTTATTTGTGGTTGTAACTTTTATGAGTATGATTATTTATGAAAGTGAAGTGACATGTGGCCAAGTATTGTTACCCATACTCGGAATTAGTGCTCTGCATTTAACCCATTCAAGTGCACACACACAGTAGTGAACACCCATACACACTGTGAACACACACCCAGAGCAGTGGGCAGCCATCTTTGGTGTGGCGCCCTAGGGAGCAGTTGGGGGTTCGGTACCTTGCGCAAGGGTCTCACCTCAGTCGTGGTATTGAAGGTAGAAGAGAGAGCTGGTCATTCACTCCCCCACTTACAATCCCTGCCAGACCTGAGACTCGAACCCACAACCTTCGGGTTACAAGGTGTTTTTATTTATAAGTGGTCTTTGTCTGCTTTAAGTAAAGTAGCATAAGAAAAATGGCAAGGTATGAGACTTATAGTACATTATAACTATGGGAAATATAATCCATTGTAAGTTAAGTGAATGCATTGTGTTCATTGTGTGTTATAAATCATCATACTCTTAAAAGCTATAACCACAAATAAATAAATATTATAATGCATTAAAACGGTTGTTATGATTAGGGCTGTCACGATTATGAAATTTGGCTGACGATTAATTGTCTAAAAACAGTCACGTTTATTGCGATTAATTTTCTGTTTTAGGGCTTTGGTGATTATGACGATTATCATGATTAATTGTCTGTTTTTATGGCTTTCATTATATAATTGATTAAGGGTTCAGTAAATAATTTGTTTCTTTAATGGAAACTTTGGGGGTTTTTTTTTTTTTTTTTGTTTTATCTTTTACTCTTTTTGAGTTATTATTTTGCTGTGTAAGATTACATAGAGTATTCAAAATTCTAAGAATTGGCCAACACGAGCGCTATTTTTTTTCTACACCAATACAGAATATCATACTGTTTGTGGCACTAATGGTCACTCTTTTAAACCCTTTGTTAAACGCAACCACAAATATCCTTCCTCATTACAGAGAACACTACATTTGATTAAAAATATATAAGCTATGAAATTAAACTAGCTGACTGTATAATTTAGCAGCAAAAACAAAAACTTTGGTGCACATTATACAATTTAAACATGTTTATTCTGTTAACTATTTGTATTCTTACTAAATACATTCATGAATATAAGACAGAAATCTGAAGGCTTCTAATAATCTTTCTGTTTGTGATAATTCCTTCCTTTATTAAACTTAAAGTATTATAATGGGAATATATCATCTTGGAGGGAGAGTTTTACCGTGCTGACTGTCATAACTGAAAGTGACGTGCTGTTTGAATGCTGAGCTGAAGGAAGATGAGTTTCTGTAAACCTAAATTCTGTCCCTCACATTAAGATATGGAATGGCTTCAGATGATATAGCAGGGCTCCAGACTGCGACCATTTTTTCTGCCTGTGCGACAAAATTTTGTGTGAGGTCGCACTGGCGCGACCACCGCATTGGTCAACTCATACGCGCTGCAATTTCTGTTGCATATGAGAAACATCAAACGGCAAACGAAACTGAAAGCATAACGAAACGGCACTTAGAGAGTATACTCGCTGCGTCAGCATGAGCTCGAAGGTGCACGCAGCAAAAATGACGCGCATATTGAGGAAACGATGGATGGTTTTCAAGCGAAAGTCAAGTAAAAGACCGCTTCTTAAACCAGAGAAGGTGAACATGCTGGTATTCTTGTGAGAAAAAAAACATGCAAGCACCGTTAGTTTTACTTTTCTTTTTGTTTTTATTTTTGAAAAACTTGTTATCTTTGCCGTTTATCTCACATTAGCTCTCTTTTGTTTATTTATTTGATTCCTCAGTGTTTGCTAAACGTTCTGTAATTTATTAGTCGGTATATAATACAGCATGTGGTGTGTGCCATGCCTCATCTTATTCGTTTTTTGTTAATAAACGTTTTGTAAGCTAGTTTGTCATTGTATCTTACTGACTTTTTAATTAAGAATAACAATGAATCCATGGTTTGTTTTAGTCTTAAAAAATGAATTCGAAAGTGAAAGCACCCGAAGCCCAGCTTAACACAGCAAAAGAGAAACTCCCATTCACAAAATTCAAATCACAAATAATACTACTGATGATAAAAAACGGGTTGAATGTTAACCACTTTCGTTTCCATTATCCCATGTTGTAGTTAAAAAAATAAATAAATAAATATTGCGACCAAATCATGTGCTCGTGCGACCAGCTGACAAAGTTAGTTGCAAAAGAGCCACCAGTGGGAAGAATGAGTCTGGAGCCCTGTATAGACTATACAGTGCATGAAAAGCAAACTGGTGCTCTTCTGTTTCTTTTGGTGTATGACTCCCCCTTGTCTCGTATAAAAAGCACAATAATCGCGGTTGTCTGAAACAACCGCGGTTAGATCAAATAATCGCAATTAGACGGTTATTTAATTATCGTTATGTTATGTTAGGCCTAATCATGATTACTCATGAGATGATACAACATAATATAAGGTTTTTTATAGTACATTATGCATTCATTATAATGCCTTAAGAATACTCTTATAATGTATTATAAATACGGGCTTCATAGAAAGTGTTACCAAAATAATTTATTTCTAAAGCTACTTTTGGTAATATCAGTTTCATGCTTTTCTTGTCAAATTTGATGTGAGATTAATATGCCATTAACTAGATTAAGCCCTAACGTATGACAGTTCATAAAATAGAGTTCATGTAATTTGGTTCAGGTTCAGAGAAATGATACCACACTGTGACTGTGTATCCACCACGGTACAGGGCCATCTGTTGTCCATGTGTGTTCACATAGCATATATAATTTCATGTTTAGTAAGTACAGTGAAACACTGAAATCGAATAAATTTACAGAAGGATTTTTTTTTTCCTCAAATGGTCGGTTTACAAGACAACTCAGCTGACAGAGTATGCACTTATAAAAAGTGCAAGACAGAACTTGTTTGTACCTCTACTTCCTGTTTGAGGTCTTTCAGTTAAATTTTTTCAGCAGAGCACATCATGGTGTGTTGTGGTTTGGCACAGTATATGCTGGAAATGTAGGGTGTGTTGTGTTCTCACATGCTTAAACACTCGTATTTATGTGTTGCTTTCTACAGATGGCCGGCCTCTGTATATCCTACGCCTCGGACATATGGACACTAAAGGACTGGTTCGAGCACTTGGAGAAGAATCCCTGCTCAGACATGTAAGAGATTCAATAATCTACATTTTCCATCATGCTCTATGGTGTATTTTCAATTCATATGAATTCAAATGAATAGTGCAGAGTCTAACAGCATATATTAATTTTAAGGTGCTGTCAATCAATGAAGAGGGTCTGAGACGCTGTGAGGAGAACACCAAAGTATTTGTTCGGCCAATTAGGTACTGACAGGACTGACAGATTCTTCTTTGGCAACCAGAGGCCCCCTAAGAATTTGTTTGTATTCACATTTTCTCATCCTCTAGTTGTTGGACATGTCTTGTCGATCTTGAGGGGCTCAATATGAGGCATCTGTGGCGTCCTGGAGTCAAAGCTCTGCTGAGGATTATTGAGGTGGTGGAGGCCAATTACCCAGAGACACTTGGCCGTCTACTCATCCTCAGAGCTCCCAGAGTCTTTCCTGTCCTGTGGACGCTGGTTAGAGACACCGCTTTTTGCTTTTAAATTGTTCTTCTCTGCTAAAATCTAGAGATGGGAATGGCATTTTAACATGACATGCCATATTTATTTGTGCAAGTTATTAACCCTCTTATATTCACTGTCCTTTATAAAAATAATTGCATAAAGTTATACGTCTCATTTACAAAGTAAACGAGTCACCCAGTTTAAACTCTTAGTAGCCTGATTTAACTCAAAGGAAGCATATTATGTATGTATCAACTGTGCTTTTCTTCTCTTATCTCTTCACAGGTCAGCCCTTTCATTGATGAGAATACACGAAAGAAGTTTCTGATCTATGCAGGAAATGACTACCAGGGCCCTGGCGGTCTTGTGGACTACATTGATAAAGAGATCATCCCTGACTTCCTTGGAGGAGAGTGTATGGTGTGTAAATTTGCGACTGAATGGTGTCTATTCACTTGCGTAATATAGAAAAACTTGCTCCAAGTAAGATCTGTATGCATGTATTCAAACTTGGGTATTATGTATCTTACCTTAGTGTATGGTTTTAGTGGCTTATTACACTGAAGTTATGGCACTTTGAAATATGTGCAGTGTGAAGTGCCAGAGGGTGGCTTGGTTCCCAAGTCTCTGTACAGAACTGCAGAAGAACTGGAGAATGATGAGATCAGGCTGTGGACGGAGACTATTTACCAGAGTGCCAGCATCTTCAAAGGAGCGCCACATGAGGTCAGACTTATGCATTAGAAACAAAACTATATATACAGCATGAGTTTGGTTTGGTGCATTTGCAAAGTGTGAACACACAATTTATGATTTATTTGTTTACAAAAACTGATTTCAATCAGGGAAAAAATTTTATTATTATTTTTTTTAATACAGAATACCTCTGGACAGCAATGAAACTACAGTTTTAGTTAAAGAACAATTTCCTTTTTTATATCTCCCCTTTCAGCTACTGATTGAGATCATTGATGCCTCCTCAGTCATCACTTGGGACTTTGATGTATGTAAAGGTGATGTGATCTTCAATATCTACCACTCTAAACGAGCTCCACAGCCGCCAAGGAAAGATTCGCTGGCTACCCATGGCATCACCTCTCTCGCAGGCAACAACGTGCAGCTTATAGATAAATCCTGGGTGCTGGGACAGGACTACAGCATGGTGGAGTCACCCCTCACCTGCAAAGAGGGAGAAAGTGTGCAGGTATGTCAGTTACAACCAGCATCCAGTTTTATGCTGATAAAGATGCCATAGTAAAAGTTTATAGTGGTCATACCATAAATGCATTTCATCTTTTTTTTTTTTTTCCTTCCGTTGTTTTAACCACTCTGCCAACATATGTATACACCCTTTAGGGTTCACATGTGACACGGTGGCCAGGTTTCTATATTTTGCAATGGAAGTTCCACTCTATGCCAGCATGCGCCACCACAAACCTACCTCGGGTGGATGACGTTCTGGCTACTCTGCAGGTGTCTTCTCACAAGTGCAAAGTCATGTACTACACTGAGGTTCTGGGCTCAGAGGACTTTAGGTAAACATTCTGAACAGTACTGAATTGTGTGATATCTGTTGTTATCATTTTATCACTGCCTAGTTATTTTCATTTTAAATTTTATTTTAATCAAAATAACTTGAATGTGTGTGTTTTTTTTATGGTCATAATTCCAGCTTCTTTATTTAAACTGACTATTACATTTCTGTTTTGGTTGTGTCTATGTTTTACCAGTATTGCCTTATTAAGCTAAATAGTTATGAGCAGTGTCCAAGCCTGCTGCTTTTTTCTCTTTCTCTCCCTTCTGCACACAACCACCATCCTTTCTGTTTCTCCTTGTAAAGAACGGCTTGCTGCGATGTGCAGAGTTTGTAAGTGAACTTGTTTGCTGTTAGCTTAATGACTGTGCTGTGCCAAAGGATTGTGATTGTTAGCATTATCATCATGCTAACAAAGCTTTGTTAATTCTGTCTGCTCAAACATGCTTGGCTTGAGTTTCACCCTCTAACTGCATTCACTGTGTGCAGGCTGATGTAATACAGCTGATGATACACCTAGATGAATATGACATAAGCTTTTGAAAACCCATTTCCTATTAAGAACCTTCTTCCAAAATTACTTCTAATAGTAATTTGTAAACTGATCATATACACTATGGACAAATGTATTGGGACACCTGACCATTACACGAGCAGGGGTTTATGACATTGCATTCTAAATTAATATGGAGTTGATCCCCCTTTGCAGCTATAACAGCTTCCATGCTTCTGGGAAAGCCTTCCACAAGATTTTGGAGTGTGTAACTGTGTGAATTTTTGCCCATTCATCCAGTAGAGTTTTTGTGAGGTCAGGCACTGATGTTGGATGAGAAGGCCTGGCTCGCAGTCTCTGTTCCAATTCATCCCTTAGGTGTTTGATGAGGACTTCAATGGAACTGTTTCCATCAATTTTTTTGAGTTATGACAACCCCTAATGAAATTGCTCAACCAACAAACTACATTCAGTTAGAAAAACTTCATAATTTGTAGCATAAACACAAACACATTTTTTGTGCTAATATTAATGCCAAGTGAAGTTTGGAATGCTTCAGCCATGAAATCAGGCTTTTATGCACCATGCACCTCAGAAGTCTGTGGCCCTGCTCTGTGACTTCATGGGGTCTTCTTTATGGCTGAATGCCTCTACTTTCCAATAATAACACTTACAGTTGACCATGGAAGTTGTTGCAGGGATGAAATTTCATGAACTGACACAGTACCACATGTGAATTCACTGAGCTATTCAGAATGACCGATTTTTTAATTTATTTTTGTAAATGTAGACTGGATGGCTAGGTGCTTGATTTTATACACCTGTGGCAATGGGTCTGATTGAAACCTTTATTCAATGATTAAGAGGTGTGTTCCAAAACTTTTGGCCTTATAGGCTGTGTCTGAAAGCTTAGGCAGCTGACTTGATGCCTCACTGCCCTATCAGGCAATGACGTTGCAGGTAGCGTTTGTGCACGAAGGTACATCACGAAACTGATTTTGGACCTATTTCTGAGGCAGCTTAACCATTTAAACATCTACAGCAAAATAGAGAGAGCTTTGGTGATAACCAAGTGAATATTCAACTACTATAATTCAACTGTTACAGAATAGATCACACAGGTTTGTGGGATATCAAAGGCAGCGAAGGATAGGTCCATTTCTAATCTGCCTTCAAAAATCTATCAGATGAAGGCATTTCAGTAGACAGGATGTGACACGACCATTGGATTTGGACGTGCCTTGTTGCCTTCCTACCCTCCTGTGGAGACAGCATTTTTCAGCTTTTGGACACAGCCGTACTATGTGTGTGTTAGTGCCTGTCCTACACTGTGTGTGTTTTTGTGTGTGTTTGTGTGTGTGTGTGTGTTGGGGTGTGTGTGTGTGTGTTTTTTTTGTGTGGTGTTAGGGCTTAAAAACTAAATTCGAATTTTGTACTTAATATTAAAATTCTAATTATATTCGCATTTAAAATGCATAATTTCAATTAGGGTGAAGAAAAGCTTTTGGCTTCTCTCCTGAGGCCACAAGAGGGCGCATCAAGCAAAATATTATGTACCTTCATTCAAAGCATAAGATAACATGACTGTCTGTGAAAAAAGTGCATAATGTTTAAAATAATGTTTATAAACCAATTATAATTAAGTTGCTTAAACAACTATAAACAAAACAGCATCATGTATGTATGCATAGTTTAAAACAAAGGGCGTAAAGCCAATCACACAGAGTACATTTTTCATTTAAAAACATGAGTTGCAATGGGATGGAGGAAAAAAACGCCATAAATCTCAAGATGTTTTTTTTTTTTTTTTTCCCCAAAGTTAAACTTGCATTAATTTTACATGGCTTTCTAAACATCTGGCTCTTTTGTGCAAGACGTGAGTGTAACAGTGTTAGATGTCCTTCTAGAAAATGCGCGAAATATGCACTCTGTGTGAATAGCTTGGTTTCAGTTGTGATGTAAACAATATCTTCTCCGCATTGATGTTTTTTTCTCTTTTCCGGGGGGGGGCAATATTTTTTAATGACAATGCACAGAATGTCTTTAAGCGCCGCATCTAGTGGCTTCAACTGGACAGGATAACAAATACATTATAATGCAACGACGCTTACATCGTCATCGCATCTCATGAGCCACTAATAAGGCTGCCTCCTTAACGCACGCATAAAATTCGAATGCAACGTTTTTTCATTCGAATGTGGATTTTTCGATATTCGAAATTCGAATGTTGTTTTTTTTTGACAGCCCTAGTGTGGGTATGTGTATGTATCTTTTGTGCAACTCCAGTATGTTCTTGGCTGTGTTCAGTATTTATCGCATTGTCCATTATAAAGGTCAAATTTATAAAATGTTTTAAACCCAGTTTTTTTAAAGGTTTTGTAAAATGCCTGTTCACACCAAGTCTGACCTTTTGTCATTTATAACCTTCGTTACTGAGTGTAGGTTGATTTTACATGGAACTTTTACATGGCACTGTATGATGAAAAACGGTGGCAACAAACAGTCAAGGAAAAGATGTGATATGGCAAGGAATTTTAATATACTTGACTTATATCATGTCTGTTGCATATGTGTTAATATTGGTATTAACCATTTATGTATAATAATAGTATTTGACCACTTATTACCAAAACACCTTGGTATTCCTATATCACAGTGCTTTTTTGTTACACTATTTTTTACTATTTCCATAGTTCTGTTCCAGAAGAGTGACAACATTTTTATTTAAGGGGTGGGTTGTATTTTGCATTAAAGCATGTGAATGACCGGAGTGCATTTTGATTCAGGCATGCACATTTTTATTTATTTCAGAAAATTGTGAAGATTTACATTGTACTCGGTCTAAAAGGTTTGTTTGCAAACTTTTGTGTCATTTATTTACTGCATCAGACTTGGTGTGAAAGAGCTTTAACATGGCATTTATGTGAGCTTTATCTAGGCAGTTTGAATAATGTGTTCTGGAGCCATGAAGAACAGGAACATTGAATATTAATCAAATGCTCTGGCTAGATGCTTGTCAGATATTTTTGCAGATGAAAGGCTACCTTAATTGACTGGGTAAGCAGGGTACGATATTTACTTTTTGCCCACCAGCCAACAAATGCCCAAGATAATCAAATGTGTTTCAAGTGTGCGTTTTTTGTGTAAGCAATGGCATTTAATGTAAACATTTTTTTGAGAAGTCTTATGGCTGGTAAATGAGCAGAAAAAAATCATACTCTGCCTGTAAGGTTTATATAATTTTTTGTGCGTATTCTAAACTCACGTAGGCTTTGATAACTTGAATATTTGTATTAATTACCTTTTTATGCTGAGAGAAATTTTTATTTGCAGCACATTTAACTTTTATGTCAAATATGAGAAAAGGCAAATACTTCTCTTATTTGGCATAGTTTGGCTTTTTTCTAACTGCATGTCCTGCTTAAGCTCTGGTTGTTTAACTGTATATGAACACAGATAAAACCAATATGCAATGAGGGGGTGTAGCTTAAAGGTTTTTTATTAAATTCTTGTATCTAGCCATTTTCCTTAGACCTTTTTTTCTTACAGAATTTTATTTTTAGTATTTAGGTATTTATTAATTTCTCACATGTTATTCTATTCTGTTCTAATCTCAGGGGCTCAATGACCAGTTTGGAATCCAGTCACAGTGGTTTCTCTCAGCTCAGCGCCGCCACCACATCCTCCAGCCAGTCACAGTCCAGCTCTATGATCTCCAGGTAGAATGGAAAGGAATTTAGGCTCTAAAATGTTTTATTAGTTTAGTTTCTTGATTCTCAATAAACCCCATTACTACTCTTACTCTGTTATCTATCCCAACACTGTATCACTCCATGTCAAGGACCTGAAGCATGCTCGCACAACTAAAAAGAGTATAAAAATATCCTTACCTGAAAGGATTCTGGTGGTGGTAGGTTGTTGTTTTTTTGAAGGGCTTGAAGCTGCTTTTCCATAGTGCTCAGCTGGGCTGCAGGTCAGTTCATAGGCCGATTGTGCTTTGTGTGAGTGTCCAAAGGAGCTCACACTTTAATGTGCATTTCTACATTTCCCATGAGCTGCATGCTGAGCTAAGCAATACATGTTCTTCAAATTGGGAAAGGGCCTGAAATTAACGCGCCCACTTACACATCTCAAATACTCCACAGCTTACTTTATATTCACTTAGTCTGCCATATCCTTGGATCTCGTCCTCTTGGAAACTGTTGTTAGTCATGTGGGTGTTCTTCTGCAATATTAGCAGAATTTAAATACTAGTTGAATTGTATTTAGCAGAAATGTTTTAAGGAGACTAGTTTAGTCTTCTTGGGTGCTACAAGCTTGTTTCTTAATTGTTAAGGGCTTTCCACACTGAGCGCGAAAAAGCTAAATGAATATCGGACGCGATGACGCGCTGGAATAAAACAATAGATTTCTATGGATTCTTCCACATAGACCGCGAACATTCGTGCACCAAAAATGCAAATGTTTTTTTTTTTTTCAAACCAGTCCGACGAATCTTTTCAGTTTCACAAAGCGAAAACACGGGCCGTCCAATAAGAGTTGAGCTAGGATCACGTGACCAGAGCAGCTGCTGTTGCACAAAAGGGTGATTGGTGGCGCTGTTTCGAAAACCAGTGAAAACAAAGAAGAGGAGTATCCCGGATAAGAAAAGAGAGTGGATGCTGAGTTCTTGTTAATGTTGGTATTTGAGAACAGATTTATTCTCATGTTCTTTATACAGAATAACATTTATATTAATTGTCCACTGAATTAATTATGTGATATGTAGAGCACCGTCCGTTTTCTTTCTTCTGGTTTTCTTCCACGTGCCATGATTTTTTTAGAATCGACGCGTTCACGGTTTCTTTTCTACACATGAAAATATGTACCTTAAGCAAATAGACATGATTATGACGATCTATTTTCTGTATGTGTTTTGTATGCAGCTCATGGCATTTGTATAGCAATAAAGGATGTTTATGACAAATATTAGCAGTGTAGCGTTATTAACATACAAGAGTGCATGTTTTCTGCTTATAATCAAAGTCAACTATAGATGACAATCAGAAGTTATTACAAACACTTGATGGTTTAAAGTGGGTAAGCAAATACATGAATAATTACATAAATTTTCAAGTGTAGCTTGATGCTAATTGTACTTCTAATTATATTTTAGGATGTAGCCTATTCTTGTAAGCATTATAGATTGTTTGTTTCTGGTGTAGAACCTTGTTTATCTTAATTTAATGCTGTATATTGAGAAGCGGATGATGTGAAATCTATTTACTGAGAAAAAATGCATTGTTGGTCGGCGCCACCTAGCGTGCAGGCGTGAATTAGCAGAAGGCGAACAATCGTTTCGCGTTCGGTCTAAAAAGCACCGTTCGTCGGCGATTAGCCTCGCTTCTTCGCATCGCGCCCCAGTGTGGAAATGCCTTTAGTGTGTGGCTAGACTTGCGGTTTGAAAATGGCAAAGTGTTTAGTGAAATAGTCACAGTACTGATTTAGTGCTTACTACTAGTGTTAGCTTAAATTTGGGCTTTGTGGAAATGCCTTGATATCAAACCTCAGACTTGCTGCTGATCAGTTCCTATGCAGTCAGCCAATCAGTGCTTGGAATGGTCATTCATATTAATAGGTCAAAGCATTTTTTAATCACAGCTTTACTGGAAGAGAGACTGTGTAAATTTTGTAGTGAATTTTATCATTGCACCAACAGAATAGGTGAATTTGTTTTTATATTTCTGTATTATAAAAAGGAAAGAACCGTTTGTTTGACAGTTTCTATAAGCAAAAACTTGAAATGGAGTGAAGTTACACAATCCAGTGAAACATGCTCCTTAAAGACTCTGTTCAGGTTAGAATATCAATCACAATTTAAAACAAAATGCTCAATAATTGTCTGGATGAGAGCATATCCATTAATCCAGGTGACTTTAACATGTTTGACAACCTGCACAAGAAACTAGTGTCACCTGCTTAATGTCCTGTGAGAATGTCTGCATCTAGGTGAGGTTTATCTAAGGACATTGGATGTACTCACATTTAACTTGCACCAGTTGTTTGAATGATGCTGGAGCCATAAGTCTGAAGAATACTCCCTCTCCTTCATTTTTGTGCGTTATTAGTCCTGATCTCATGGACAGGACACTTTAGGGAAGAGGAGATTGTTACACTTAACAACTAGTTTTTACATGCCATTCCTAGAATGTTGATCGTAATATGATACATTTATAGTGTACTAGTATTCTGGAAGTGTAATAACAGTAAACAAAATTAAAGGAGGAACAAGTAATATTTTGTTTGATGGTTAAAAAAAAAATTTTTGTCATGAAGGCTTTTTAGGATTATTTTACAACAGTTAAGTTTATGGGTGGATGTTTTTTAGCATGCCATATGGTTGTAAATACAATACAACTTTAAATGCTATTTGGGTTTCTATGGAAATCCTATATCAAACTACCATCCCTTAAAACTTCTAAACACCTGTGAAGCACATATTCTGAACCATGTGTACTTTGAAATCCTGTCATTTGACTACAAACGGCCAGTCAGGTAGGAGTTTCAGAGCTTACGGTTCTAGAATTTAACATTGTTTAACCATGCACAGGTTAGTAGACTTGTTTTATGCTTAAGAGTTCAGGAAAAAGTGAGAGATTCTATTTACAGTACAATTTTTAAAATCTTTAACAAATTGCTGTTTTTAATAATGCAAAAATCGACATAAGACCAGTGTGTCAGGTGTAACTCTGTAATACTTTACTGTGAAGAGAATTTTATGTAATTTGTATGAATGTTTGTTGTTTTTCCCCCCTCCTTCACTTATCAGTTTCAGCCATCTAATGCGGTATGTCTGTGCTAACAGATGCAAGCATCTATACAGTAAATGTATAAGGGCCACTGATGTGTCCAAAAACACACACACTCTCTCTCTCTCTGACAACTCTCTCTCTGCGCACACACAGAGACACACACACACACACACACACACACACACACACACACACACACACTGTAGTCTTCCTTATACACCTGCCTTTAACTGAACCAGTGTGTTTGAGAAGTAAATTTGAGAAGTCGTGGCCTAATGGTTAGAGATTCGGACTTGTAACCCAAAGGTTGCAGGTTCGAGTCTCGTACCAGCAGGGATTGTAGGTGGGGGGAGTGAATGTACGGTGCTCTCTCCCACCTTCAATACCACAACTGAGGTGCCCTTGAGCAAGGCACCGAACCCCCAACTGCTCCCCGGGCGCTGAGCATAAATGGCTGTCCACTGCTCCGGGTGTGTGTTCACGGTGTGTGTGTCTTCACTGCTGTGTGTGTGCACTTTGGATGGGTTAAATGCAGAGCACTAATTCCAAGTATGGGTCACCATACTTGGCCACATGTCACGTCACATTTTTTTTTTTTTAAATGTAGGGGCTTTCACACCCACCCAGCATTCAACAAACAAACACCAATATTCTCATTGTGTTAATTGAGTTTATAAATGATTTGAAAAAGAATGAACCAGCTGAACAAAATTAATGTGTGTTTGCGTTTGGATCTTTTAGATTTACATGATCATAGAATCTCAACTTTTCAATGTAATGAGAATGTTCATCATAAAAAAACACCAACCTGGATTATGTCTGAATATCCCACGTGTTTATGTGGTCTCATCTGTATATGAGGGCTATTAACTGTTTTTTCCCTCTACTTTTATTCTCCTTTTTTTTCCTGAGATGTTACATATCGTTTTTTTCCTCTGACAAACTCTGTATGTGAAAAAAATATTGAATTAATATACAATTTTAGCACCTTTTCATTTTCAAAGTTATTACATTTGAATTAAATATATGCTTATGCTGTGTTCCTCCTTTGTGTGTGTGATAACTAATAAAACTGTAAAGAATGACAAACACAGATATTGCTTTGTTTCATGTATAGTATTGAGTATGTGTGTGCGAGACATAATGTATGTCTACTTAGATCACAATTCATACAGATGTTAACTAAATAAAGTACTGAATGACTGTTCTCTTCTGTTCAAACAAGGAAATCAAAGTCTTAATGATCCAAATGAGTTCAATAAACAAAATTACAGGAATATACAAAAATCACTTTACTATACACCAATTAACCTCATTTGATTAGAAAAGTTTTAGAAACTCTCCAAACATATCTTTGCAAGTTGGTGGGACTCAGGGTTACCAAGACCTCGCCACCTGCAAGAAACTTTAATTTTCTAAAGCATTTTTGGCGAAGACTTCTACCAGCTGCTGCAAATGGTATGTATGAAGTCATTTGGCCTCAAGTTCACTCAAGTTTACTTTAAAATCAAAATGTTGGCTTTAAAATCAAACTTTACACTTAGACAGTTAGACAAAAATGTAAAATTCCTGTTATATCCTGTCTTGCAGAGTGGTGGAACTATGACATCACTTTGTAGGCAAAAATCCGGAAGCGAGTTAGGGAGCGAGTCTGCTTCATATGCACACTTCAGGCTGCTCCATAGACCAAAATGCAACACGATTGTGACGTCATCGCAGATCGCGTTTCATTTATCCCCACCCCAAACAACTCTATAATATATAAATATTTTTTTTAAGCATTTATAACAGCCCAAACATACCTATATACATATAGAATACTGCACCAAACAAAATAATAAGGGAAAAAATTTAAACAATAAACCAACTCCATAGCTGATTCTAAAAAGTGATCAAGGGCTTAGAACGTTCCAGTTCAGCCCATTCCAAGGGTTCCGACAGTAGTAGGCACTCTTGCAACGTAATCAATGACGTACATCCGAGTAAACGAGACGGAGGGAAGTTTGCTAGGGCATAAAAAAAGCCTAGGTATTAAGTGGAGGGAAACTGGTAAAATCCATGGAATAAGAGAACAAATGTATTGTTGTGCTTTTGGATGTCAGAATCAGAATGCAAATCATTTTTATAGAATAATGTCATCAAAGACGCCATTTGAAGCTAAACGCAGACGTTTAAATGGACAAACTATGGATGAAACCTGCTACGATTACCCCACATTTAAAGCATACATTTGATTTAAACAATAGGTCTATATAATAGTCACATAGGGGACATATTGTATTAGCCCTACAGTTAAAGCATGAAATACTATTTAAACCTATAACATTTTACATTACATTTATTGAGCTACCTATTTATTCACAATTCGGATGTATTTCTCGCAAATGCAAGTTTAAATCTCCTAGTTCGGACTTTATAACTTGATTTACCTCAACAATTGCGAGTTTGCCAATTCTGAGGGGGAAAAAAGCCAGAAGTGTGGTATGTAAACGCATGATTCTGAGCCAAGGGGATAAAGAGAGAATGACGAGATGTTTTTTTTTTCTTAGCAGAATTGTGAGATATAATCTCGGAATTGCAAGAAAAAAAGTAAGAATTTTTATATAAAAACTCAAAATGTACCTTTTTTATTATTTTATTCCATGGCTTGCATAGACTGCTACGTTAAAACGGGCAGTTTCTGCCACCAGATAGACTCCGCCCACATAAACGCCATCACTGTTTGAGGTGCGATGCTAACAGCCGATTGGCCAACAAAGTGACGTCATAGTTCCACCACTCTAGGAAGTGTGGATTGGAATTTATGCACTTAACAGACGACGTGCTGAATGGCGGCTCCTGAGGCAGAGTTGGTGTTGAAATGGGAAAGGTTAGAAAATCATGAATAAATATGTTGCCTTGTGTTGCTTGCGTATTTATAACAAAAGTGCCATTTGATTAAGCGATAGCAAATAGCGAGCGATACTCCAACATCATCACTTGAGCTCACCGAACATGCAAAATAGATCGTAATTGTGATTCTTGGCACCGTGTGAAGCCATACTAGATTACATATTGGGTGGGTTGCACCAATAAGGATTATACCTAAATCTAGATGAAATCAAAGTTTATCAAAAAATTCTGTTGCACCAATCTATAAACCTTGTTTAAAAATAAGCAGGCTTACATTTAAACCATCATTTTGATCCTGGATTGAATTTATATTTAAGATTCATTTTAATCCTATTGCTCCATAAATTTAAACTCAAGATTTAAATCTGAATTAGGGAATAACTTTAAATTTACAGGTGAGGTTGATAATTTATGTTCTCCTCCCTTTTTATTCTTACTCTTATGTCCTAGGACATATTGGTTGTTTTTGTTTTTGTGCATGTGTTGTAAAAGAAAGCTCTTTTTCTTTCTTCAGTATTCACGTTGTTCTGTTGCTATTTGTCAAATGGACCCTTTTATTAACTAGAGATATACATGGAGGTCATAAGTATGTGTATATGTTTTGCAATTGTATGCTGTATTTTGTTTATATGAAATTTTTTTTATATTTGTCCTATTTTGCCAACTTATTCAGTTCCCCAGTTAGTTTAACAGTACACTGAACAGTTCAGACTTGGACCAAAGACTGATGAGCTATTGATATGAGCAGGACATGTGTGAACGGAGCACATGAATGAAGTGGCGAAATTAAAGTTTTTATGGTTTATGTAAAAAAGTCAGTTGATTGTGACTAATTTATTTACTTTATATGCTTTAGATATGCAAAACATACACATTTAAAATTGTGTGCTTTAAAGGAGTCCCTTTATGCTCTTTTGCACTTTCTACTTCCGTTAGTGTGTGATGTTTCAGTTTGTGCATGTGATCTGCAAAATTACCAAGCACAAAGTCTGTTTCAAAGGGAGTTATTCTCTATTAGTAAGCACTGTTTCTAAACTCCCTCAAATCCCTTGATTGCAGATGACGAAAGGCACATAGTATACTTGTACTATTCATTGATCAGCCACAATATTAAAACCACCTGCCTAATCTTCTATTGCTCCATGATCAGTTCCGTGGTGGGCAGGGATCATCATCGGCACTCTGACAGGTCTGTCGCTACACAGCCCCATAAGAAGCAAACTGCAATGCACTGTGTGTTCTGACACCTTTCTGTCATGGCCAGCATTATGTTTTTCAGCAATCTGAGCTACAGTAGCTCTTCTGTGTGTTCGAACCAGACAGGCTAGCCTTTGCTCCCTACGTGCATTAGTGAGCCTTTGCCACTCATGAGTCAGGACGCTGACACCAATTTACTGGTTGTCCTTCCTTGCACCACTTTTGATAGGTACTAACTAGGGATGTGTGCTACTACTAATTTCATTGACGTTTAAACATAATTTTTTTGTAACTGACAAGTCTAAACTTGAATCCCTCAGAAGACCGTCAAAACCATTGTGTGTATATGTGATCCATTTGAAGTACTTAAACTATGAATTAAACAGTCAAATAATTCCAGATACTTTATTATCCAAATTGTTCTTGTTTTACATCAAGTGGTTAAAATTTACAACACTGACTGCAAAAAACAAACACAAAAAAACAGACTGGATGAATGAAAATGCAAATTCACTCTCTGACAGTAGGTGGTGCTATCAGACAAGCAAAATTACAGTGGTTACTCCTGTAAACAAAGCAGTGCTGTGCCTATAAACAATATTTTATTAGGCATTAAAAATGTCAAGGAAACCTTTCTAAAAGTCAGTTTGTTTTCATTCATATTGTTTCTCCCTTTAAACTAGTAAATACGCTCCCACAGCTTGCTCGACTTCCAAGTGGACATTTCTCTGTGCACACAGTGACACGTGCATCAAGGTCTGAGGTGAAATTAAATGTATTTGTTTTCTGCTTCAGATGTAAACTTTCAAAATAATGTTATTTTTTTTAAAACGTATCATTAAAATGCCTGAATATTGACTAGTGGACTTGTATTTCCAAAGTTGACTAGCAGCAGCTGTTCCATTTAATCAAGTAATCTCACACATAACCACTTACAATATTCATTCCTAACCACTTCATTCCGGGAATACCCCACAAGACTTGCTGTTTTGGAGATCCTCTGACCCATTTCTCTACCCATCACTATTTTTCACCTGCTTTCAACACTTGCAATTCAAAAACTGACTGTTCACTTGCTGCCTAATATATCCCACCTCTTGACAGGTGCCGTTGTAATAGGGCTGGATGATATGGCCAAAATTTATTTCACAATATAGTTCTTAATTTCGGTCGATACGATATAATTCCGATATCGATATGAACCGTATTAAAGCCTCGTAAAAACTGCCAAGAACGCCCACAACAGATGTCTGTGCATACAAATTTATGAAAAATGAATTTGCTAAATCTATGACACCTCATATAAAACCATATAATATTTTAGAACAAAAACGGCACAAATAAATGAATGTTCACCTTTTATTTGTATTTAGCCTTTATTCAAACAAGAAATGTGAAATAACGGTCAAATAATGGTCTCAGACTCACCTTATTAAAGGGGTCATATGATGTTGCTAAAAAGAACATTATTTGGTGTAATGAAATGTCTTTATGCGGTTTAAGGTAAAAAAAAAACACATGATTTTCCACATACTGTACATTATTGTTTTTCTTCTATGCTAGGCCTGTCACAATAACAACTTTTTGTTGTGCGATATATTGCCCCAGAAGTAATTGCGATAAATGATATTATTGTCATTTTAAAGACCATTTTATGCCACTGAATATATAATCATAATGTAACAGCATAATAATGCAAGATGCCCTACACCCTTCCAAATGACAACAAACTTTAAATTTTTAAGAATATTTAGATCATGGAAATTAAGTATCAAAATATTAGATACCTTAAAAACCTGAATAAATAGTAAATAAACATTTTCTAACAAAAAGTGCAAAGTAGAAAAAAGAAAAATGCACAAAGAATTTATGGAGATTTTTCCATCTACAGATTTTTCCCTGACCTTCTTTTCACTGTAAATTAAGGGTGCACACTATTGCTGAAAAACACAATCACTACTTAGCAGTCAGATGTCCGTATGCACAAAGGCACAGATCCCTAAACAAGACCATATCTTGGCGATAAAACTTTGTTTGTAGAAGCATTTTTTTTTATTTTAACTAGCACCTCATGACTACACCACGTTATGTACAATAAGCTGCAAAAGACACAGGCGCAAGTTGAATGTACAAAACATGGTGACATTAAATGTTAAGTAAATATAATGGGCGATATATATTGAGTCACCAAAAATGATTGAGGTCATGTACATCATTTTGCGCATAAGGTCGATATATTAATCATTGCGACAGCCTACGCTATGCCCATGACCCGCCTTCTGAAACGCGTCGATTGAAAAAAAAAAAAAGCTCCTCGGTGCCTGAACGCAAGTTGTGCTCTGATTGGCCAACTATCCAGTGTGTTGTGATTGGCCGAATACCTCATGCGTGTGACGGAAAGGTTACGCCCCTACCATACTGTGATGCCCTGTCCGGCCGGAGCGATGAGACAAAAGCATTAAAACCCATTTTAAATGAGGCATTTGTTGCATCCAGTGTGGATATAATTACGGATTATAATGACTTTTACTTTCTTTTTACGCGTTGCATCGCACCGCACAAACATAAAACCATGTCTGCATTTGCGATGATCGGAGAAATGACAAACAACAAAAGCTACTCTACACTGCTCAAAACTCACATTTGAATCGATCATTGGCACTCCTTGTTAAAGTATGAAAATGTACTTCAGTCTGTGAGTCAGAACAGCCGTCATTGTAGGCTACTCTCCCAGGAAACAGCCTCATCCTCCATAAAATGCGCTGCACACATCTTATATGAACTAGAGGTCTGCGCGGGACTGTTTTTTTATTCCCGTTCCCGTAAGGTTCTATTCCGCACCCACCCGCTTCCGCTATATATTCACTCTTTGTTCACCTGCTTTCCGTTTAGAATAATTTTCTTCCCGACCCGACAGTTCCCGCTAAATTTAGATTTCGTTTCCAGAATCTCACATTTAAATTTCCCTTAATGAAAGAAAGATAGATAGGCTAACAAATAAAAGTGTAGTCAGCACAAAATTGTATTTATATAATTCGTCTTATCAAGAGTCTTGAATTATTATTTGACTTTATTATGAATTACTTAAGACACAAATTGTTTAATATTTAGCAACACAGTAGGAAAAAGTGTCTGTTACGGATCGATACTCAGAATCCATTGCACAGTTGAATTGATTTTTGTGGGACATAAATTACACAGGATGCACAAGCCAAACTGAGGATTCAGGGTGAGGTAACTGATACACCGGGATTGCGAAGTCCCTGACACCGATTCCAGCTATGGAGTGGATCCAGCGAGATTCGATGGATTTTCCACACTGGAATATCCATCCAATGCAGGGAGTCCACCGGGCACACAGACTCGGAGAGAAAAACACATAGGAAGGACAAACAAGATCTGACAACATGCATACCACACACAGACAGATAAAGACAGGAAAGACGAGCGAAAGTGTGCAGCGCCCATGCGCTGATTAGCTCGTCAGCACGCGGTTTCCGGAGCAACGTTGAACATCAATCAGACCGTAACCATACACAGGCAATGCACAATGAACACACGGTCCTGGAACCGTGACATTACCCCTCCTCCCCCTATTAGCGCCTCTGGCGCTTCCAGAGGAACATACCTGTCCGATGTAACATCGATAACGAATGAACCAATATGTCCCTAGCAGGAACCCAACTCCTCCTGACCATAACCCTCCCCGTCTACCAGGTACTGAAATCCGCATCCCCTCCGCCTCGAGTCCAGAATGCGTTTTACCGAATAAGTGAGTTTCCCCATCACGTAGTCTCTGGTGGTGGGTGACTGGGGCAGGCACCTCTGGACAGAGCTGCAGCATTGTACCGTGACTTCGGATTCCATACTCTGAAAAATAGGTGGCTGGTAACTTATGCTACACTCAAACGGAGATAGGCCTGTAGATGACACTGGTAAAGAATTGTGAGCGTACTCCACCCACGAAAGTTGATGACTCCAAGAGGATGGTTTCTGAGACACCAAACACATAGATTGCCACCAGAGCCGTTGTTTAATGAGAAAACCTGTTCGACTAACCCCCGGATGACCGGCTACTTTGGAAGAATGACCCCAACGGATGACATTGGACCGTAATCCTTCTGGCACAAATAAACAACTCGATGGGCATCTGGGCGGAGGCGTTACCCCTTGTAAGGCCTACGGACCTTCGATTCGATCTCCCAAGTCATAGCCGACACCACGATGTTCTGTGGCAGGATGGATTCGGGAAACAACGGGCGTTCAGATCTGTCAAAAATGCGGAACAAAGCATCAGGTTTAATGTTCTTAGAACCTGGACGATAAGAAATTGAAAAATGAAAGCGACCGAAAAATATGGCCCACCGAGCCTGCCTAGAATTGAACCTTTTAGCAGACCTGATGGTACTCCAGGTTCTTATGGTCGGTCCAGACTATAAAAGGTTCCTCCGAACCCTCCAACCAATGACGCCATTCTTCCAAAGCCAGCTTGACTGCTAGCAACTCTCTATTACCAATGTCATAATTTCATTCGGCAGGAGACAAAAATACGCGCATGGATGCATCTTACCGTCCGCGGAAGAACCCTGGGAAAGAACCGCACCAACCCCCACCTCTGACGCATCGACCTCCACCACAAAATGGATCAGGGGCCACCAGAATGGGAGCTGAAACAAAGCAACTCTTTAGTTTTGAAAATGCAGCTTCCGCCACACCTGGCCACCTGAACGTCGTTTTGGTGGAGGTCAAGGCAGTCAAAGGGGCGGCTAGCTGGCTGTAATTATGAATGAAACGTCGGTAAAAATTGGCAAAGCCCAGAAACCCCTGCAGGGCCTTGCGGGAATCTGGAGTTGGCCAATCAACCACAGCCTGAATCTTGTCCGGATCCATGCGCACGCGGGCCCTCGGATGACAACGATGTACCTAGGAAAGGAACATATGGTGCATGCAAACGCATTCCCGCTTGACAAAAAGCCCATTCTCTAGCATCCTTGAAACACTGACCTTACGTGCTGAACATGTGTTCCTGGAGAGACATGAAAAAAAAAATCACTATGTCACTCCAGGTAGACATATATGAACTGATCAACCATATCTCTCAGCACATCATTGACCAGTGCCTGGAAAACCGCGGGAGCATTAGAGAGCCCAAACGACATAAGATACTCAAAATGCCCCCCTGGAGTAGTAAATCGTCTTCCATTCATCCATCCCCCTGCCCTTAGTGATAGGCATTGCGGGAAGATCCAACTTTGTGAAAAGGAAGCACCCGGCAGACTCTCAAAGGCTGAAGACATCAACGGCAAAGGCTAGTATTCGTCACCGTTGATGCGTTCCAACCTTTGATAGTGGCAATACAGACTAAGGGGAACCATCTTTCTTTTCCACAATGAAAAACCCCGTGCCTGCAGGAGGAAAAGAGGCACGGATGATCTTGGCTGCCAGAGAATCAGAAATATATTTCTCCATGGCCTCCATTTCCGGAGCGGAAAGGGAGTATAATCTGCCCTTAGGGCGTAGACGCGACCTGACTAAATAGTATCGCACAATCCATAGGGACGATGAGGAGGTAGAGAGGCAGCCCGAGACTTACTGAACACTCCCATCAGGTCAAGATACTCAATGGGCACGTTTGACAGATCCATATGTTTATCCTGTAACACAGAACAAGACACAGAAGAACAAGCAGACAACAAACATGACGCATGACAATATTCACTCCAGGATGAGACTGTGTTTTGACACCAGTTTATATTGGGGTTGTGTAATGATAGCCAGGGGTGACCCAAGACCACCGGAGCCAAAGGGGAGTCGGTGATAAGGAAGGAAATGTTCTCAGTGTGGTTGCCTGACGTAACGAGCCTCACCAACTGCGTGGAATGGGTGACCGGTGAGAGAGACTGACCGCAGAGTGCACTGACTGAGATGAGGGAGTCGAGTGGAACCAAATTAATTCCCATCTTGCGATCCAGGAAATTTCCCTCTGAACCAGAGTCAATGAGAGCTTTACAATAGAATGTGTCCCGACCTAGGAGTAGTTGAACTGAGAGAAGCATTACTTCAGAGGAGGTTTTCTCCACTCCGCCTGCCAGTAACCTCCTATCTACTGACGGGCTTTGGCTTTTACCGGGCAGCGTGCTACAATGTGACCCGCAGCACCACAGTACAAACATAGGCCCAAGCTTCTGCGTCTCTCCTTCTCCTCCCGTGAAAGACGGGCTCTGCTCACCTGCATAGGCTCGTGATCGGAGAGATATTCGGAGGAACCCCTCGTCGAAGCGACAAATTGATCTCCACTTTTACCCACCGATAACTGTAGTGCTCGCTCGTCACGCCGTCTATTGCCAACTCGGATAGCCAGATCGATCAACCTGTCAAGTGAGGTGGGTAGTTCTAATGTGTAGATTTCATTGGTGATACGATCGGCCAGTCCATGCCTAAAAATGTCCCACTGCGCTTCCTGATTCCACTTACACTCTGCCGCCAAAGTGCGAAACTCAATCGAGTAATCGGTGACAAAGAGATTTCCCTGGCGTAACTCAGCCAACTCCCACGTCGCCTCCCTGCTGGATGCCGCCCGATCAAAAACTTTCCTGATTTTGTCTGAAAAGGACTGGAATGAAGAACAACAATGATGCTTTTGCTCCCACACCGCTGTTCCCCAGAGCGCCGCACGTCCAGTCAGCAGCGTAATTACAAACGCCACCTTGGACTCCTCTGTGAAAAAAGACGAAGGCTGGAGAGCAATATGACGAGAACAGGTCAGCAGAAATGATCGACATAACGGGCTCACTTAAATAGACTGTTGGAGGCGGTAGGCGGGGCTCAGCCCGCCGGCTGGGGAACTCCACAGGTGAGGCCGTTGAGGAATCGAACGCAGTTGGGCCGCTTCAGACCTTAGCTGTCAAAATTGGGTGGTTAAATCCGAGACTTGCGTTATCAGAGTCTGTACAGCTCGACCGGTAGCCAGGATCTGCTGTTCCTGCTGCTCCATGCGAGCACTGCTGCCGGAAAGAATGTCTCTGAGCTCCGCGACACTTGCTGGATCCATCCTGGTCAGATCGTTCCGTTACAGATAGATAACTCAGAATCCAGTTGCAAGTGAAGTGATTTATTGTGACAATAAATAGTAAACAGGATCGCAAGCCAAATGTGAGGATTCAGGTGAGTAGGCGTGAACACACAGGGATTGCGAAGCCCTGACCCGATCCAACTTGGGCAGTGGAATCCAGCGAGACTTCGATGATTTCCCACACTGGAAATAATCCGAGGCAGGGATCCACCGGGCACACAGACTCTGTAGAGAACAACAAGCATGAGCAAGGACAAACAACGATCTGACAACATGAAGTACAACACACGAGACAGATAAAGACAGGACAGAACGAGCGGCAGGTACAGCAGCGCTGATTAGCTCGTCAGCACGTTGCCGGAGCAACGCTGAACGAGCAATCAGACAGGTAACAATACACAGGCATGCAGCAATGAACACACAGATCCATGAACCGTGACAGTGTCGGAGAAAATAAAAATTTACAAAAATTGTATTTATTTTTATTCGTCTTGTCAGGATACAATTCGTTTAACATTGACAACACAATAGGGAAAAAGTGTCGCAGAGAAAAAAAAAGTTGTACAAAAATAACCTATTAGCTATTTTTATTCGTCTTGTCAAAATACTAAATTCGTTTGACATTTTTCTGTTAACACAGTAGGAAAAATGTCGCAGAGAAAAATAAATAAATACGACATCTTTCTTTTAAAATTATAAGCTAAGCACCCTTCAAGGACAGCGCATCCACACGTTGCTGCATCCTTATTCTTCGTTTCCCTCACCCAACTCATCGCAGCCTGCCTGTTCTTTGGCTTGAACCCCTTGCTGCCGTATATTTACCACAGGTACAGTCTGCTCTGAGCATCGATATGCACATGCTGCGCACAGACCACGCAAATAAAACATGTGATGTTTAAAGCATGCGTGCATAACAGTCCAGCTGTACCGATGGTCAATAAGAATAAAGCGCAGATATGCTGTTCTAAATGGACATCGGGAACGGGATATTGTTAGACCGCCCGCTCCCGTTCAAATTACACCAGAGTTACCGACCGCTACCGCGTTTTATTCGGGAATTTAATCCCGCAGTGCAAAAAATTCGGTCGAATGCAGACCTCTAATATGAACTGTTCTGGAACAGTGCTGTAAATACAACTTAACCACTGATTTCTAGTCGTGTCCTCTTTTGGAAGGCCACACAAAGTAGTTTCGCTTTCACAACGAAAAAAAAAAAAAAAAAACAGCGTCACACACCGCAGGCTTGAGTGAGGAACGGCCGGCGGGCTTGCGGCAACCACATGTGACGACTCCGCTTCGTCCACGGTGAAAAGCCGATCCGGCTCGTTCACAGCGCGAAGTTGATGTATCTCCTCAGCGACCAGCACAGATCAGCTAAAGGCATGACGAAGCGGATATCATCCTCTTTTGGAAGGCCAAACAAAGTAGTTTCACTTTCACAACGAACACACATCATCTCACGACAGCAACAATACTACTGTGAGAATAAAAGTTTCACCTTCTTTCTTTGCGTGAACATTTAGGCGGCGTTATGCAAATCTTCCCACATCGTGACGTAGACATGTTTGGGTGTGTTAGAACGAGCCGTTTTGGGTAGGCGTGGTTGATTCTTAACTTTTATAAAGAATATCTCTTTGGGATTTGAGACTTTAGTCTTTCAGCATTTACAGATCTTCTTTATGCACCAAGAGCTTGTAACTACTCCAAAGAAAAGGAATTTGAAACCGCATCATATGACCCTTTTAATTATTAATATCTTAAACTTCCAGCTATAGTATCATCTCGTACCAGTCAAAAGGTGGGTGACAGGAAGATTTTTTATGTTTTAAAGAATTCCTCTTTCTTGCGCACAAGCCTGTCCTTGATTTGATCCAAAATACAGGCAAAAACAGTAACTTTAGAAAATGGTTGAAAATATTTTAAATGCAATTTATTCCTGTGATAGCAAAGCTAATTTTTTTTAGCAGCTTCCTAATAAAAAAAAAAATTCTGATTTGCTGCTCAAAAAACATTTATTATTATTATTTTGTTGAAAACAGCGGAGTAGATTTTTCAGGTTTCTTTGATGAATAGAAGAACAGCATTTATCTAAAATATAAATATTTTGTAACATTAAAAAAGTCTATACTGTCACTTTTGATCAATTCAATGAATCCTTCATGAATAAAAGTATTAATTTCTATAATTTCCTTTAAAAATAAAAATCATACTGCTTCCAGCTTTTTGAATAGAATCCGTGTTAGAATGTACAAAAGCTTTTTATTATAAGATAAATGCGGATCTTTGGGATCTTTTTCTATTCTCAAATAATCTGAAAAAATGTACTCACCTGTTTTAATATTAATAATCAGCAAATTGGCATTATAGAATGGTCTGCTCATTAACACTGAAGACTGCAGTAATGATTCTGAAAATTCAGATTTGAATCACAGGAATAAATTACATTTGAAAATATAATCAAATAGAAAATAGTTATTTTAAATAGTAAAATTATTTCAAAATTGTTACTGTTTTTGCTGTATTTTGGATAAAATAAATGCAGCCTTGCTGAGCATAAGAGAGCGAACAAAAATTTAAAAATCTTACTGTTCAAAAACTTTTGCCTGGTAGTGTAGGCTGATTATTCTTATAGATTGAAACAAATGTGCTTTAGCCAGTATAAAGAGTATGAAAAGTCGTCTGAGGTGCTGCAGAAAAATAAAATAAAAGAGCAACAACAAAAACATGTTGCTGAAGACAGAAAATGCAAACTGATTGTCTGCCAGCAGAAGGCGCTTTAAGAGCGGTAGAACTAGCGGTTTCTCCAGTAACGGCTTTAATCACAGCAGCTCCGCTCATGAATGCTACTTTATCAGATAAAATGAAAATGTCATCGAAACTTTTCTGAAGACAGTCCTTTAGAGATACATTCATATAAAACACCCGTGACAAGTTTTGATTTTAAAACGTGCAGTGCTCATGTTTATTCAATGAAGTCAAACGCCACAAACAAATCAATGTAAAGGAAATGTATATCGAAATATCGGAAATGTGTTTAAAAATCATATCACCGTTATTGAAAAAAATTATATTGCGATACATATTGATATTGAATAGGGCGTCACGATTCGTTTGATTTTTATTCAACTATCGATTTTAAAAATCAATCGCCTTATTTTGCTCTCGTCGACTAACCGCAAAGCGGAAGTGGCGCCTTCACCGACGAGAATGTAGAAAACCATTATTAGTCCTGTTTTCCAAGCTGCATGAATATGTAAAACCGTCATGTAAAAACATAATTAGCATAAGTGTGATCACAAACTCTATGATTTTTATTAATTATTATATGCGCGGCACTTCAATACAGTAAATGCTGGGCCTAAAGAAATGGCCAGATATTAAAGATTAAGTGGACATTTGAATGAAACGGAGCTTGGTCAATATTAAACAAGGATTAAATCGCACAGTAATGTGTAAAAATAATCTTCAGCTGTTGGCGCCCTCTGCAGGCCTTTGTTGTAGTGCGTAATGTACATTAGCTCTATTGTATATAATACATTGTAGAAACCATATGATTTCTTGCTTTTGATCATTTATTTGAACTAATTATTATTGCCTAATTGCTATTATATATGCATTTTAAGCAATTTTAAAGGCTATTTTTCACTTACATCTATTTTTATTACCACAAAAAAAAAAAATTATAATTATAGGGCACTATGAAATCCGTTTTATTCCCAAATTCAGTTTTTCCATTTTCATTTGTCTATACTCTGTTTTAATGGTTAAATTATATTTTATTAATCATAAAGCCTGTCTAATTAATTGAGTTTTTACAGTTTTATCTTTACCAAATTCTATTTTTCATTTATTTTCTGGATTCCATTTTAATGTTTGCATTCGATTTTAATAATTAAAAGCATCTCCAATTAATTTATTTTATTTAAAAAAAAAAAAAAGTTTTTTTTTTTTTCAGGAATACTGCACATTTACATTTTTCTCCTAAATAAATTCTGGTAAATAATATTTCTGGTAAATACTCCTTTAAAAAAAGTGTTTTTTTATTATAATTTTATTATTAGTCGACTAGAACACGTGGATATGTTGTCATTCTTATACTATAATACTGAACTTTGATTTCAGTTTTTTGGACTATGAGATGGACACTTGCTTTTTGCACTTTGTTGCACTTTACTTTTTTACTTTTGGATTTCGTTTGGTTTAATGAAATATAGTTTAATAAAATATTCTTAACTAAAATTGTAGATTTTTTTGTGTGGGAAATTAATCGTTTAGATTAATCGAAATAAAAATAGTCGTTAGTGGCTGCCCTAATATTGAATTATTGTCCAGCCCTACGCTGTAACGATGTAATTAATATTATATACTTCACCTGTCAGTGGTTTTAATGTTGAGGCTGATCAGTGTAAAGGGGATAGGGAGTGATTCAGACAGTGTAAATATACTTTCTATTTGGGTGAAATGTGTCCGTCCCACCTGAATTTTACACAAAATGTGTCCGTCCCACCTGAATTTTACACAAAATGCTTGTGTAGAATATTTTAAAACACGATGGGTGAGATCAAACATGGCAAATTGTTAGACATCCTTGGCATTATAAACAGCAATGATGAGTAGAATAATATAACACTGGTGCCATGCTCCAACGTGCAGTGCTGGCCAAATGTTTCGGTTTGGTAGTGTTTGGTGGATGTTTTATTTATTTTTTTAAACGTCTCTTCTGCTCACCAAATAAAAATGTGTTTTCTGTGTGAATATATTGTAAAATGTAATTTATTTCTGTGAGGCAAAGCTGAATTTTCAGCATCATTATTCCAGTCTTCAGTGTCACATTATCATTCTAATATGCTGATTTGCTGCTCAAGAAACATTTCTGATTATTATCAATGTTGAAAACAGTTGTGCTTTTTCATATTTTGAAAAAAATATGGTAACACTTTAGTATAGGGTCCAATTCTCACTATTATCTAGTTGCTTATTAGCATGCCTATTATTAACATATTGGCTGTTTATTAGTACTTATAAAGCACATATTCTGCATGAACATATTCTATATCCCTAATCCTACCCAATACCTAAACTTAACAGTTACCTTACTAACTATTAATATGCAGCAAATTAGGAGTTTGAGGCAAAAGTCGTAGTTAATGGTTTGTTAATGGCGAGAATTGGCCCTTAAAATAAAGTGACCAAAATATGTATTATTACTTTTATTCAGGAATAGATTGATCAGAGGTGACAGTAAAGATATTAATAATGTTACAAAACATTTCTATTTAAATAAATTGCTGTTCTTTTTTGACTTATATTTTCATCCAGGAATCCCTTGAAAAATAAATGTATTAACGTTTCATAACATAATTTTTTACTGTATTTTTGGTCAAATAATTGCAGTCTTGGTGAGCATTAGAGACATTCAAAAAGATTTTTAAAAATCTTAGCGATCCCAAACTTTTGACCAGTAGTTCAAATGACATGCACTTCAAAAACAACACCATCAGCATAAAAAAAACAAAACCTATCTAAATCTAAAGGGCATCTATCTTAACTTTTAAACTTTGACCATCACCAGCTGTCAAGTGCTACTTTGCCAGGCTGCAACATAAACAAAATGCTATTGGCTATTTTAAAAAAGTAGATGGGCCACTGATATGCCCTGCTCTGACTTTCTTTTTCAGTGGAATTACTCACCATTTGAATAATGCTGGTATTTGAAGACAATTCAGAGGACTTTAAAGATTTCATATGTATGTGTATATGTGTGTGTCAAGGGAGCAGTCACGTCTTAGAGAAAGTGTGAAGGAGGAGGACACAGAGGATTGGCAGAGGAGTCCAGACCTTCGCGCCTGGATAGAGTGTGGGATAGTAGCTTTCATTCATTACAAGGCGATGACATCAATGCCTGCGCTCATCTGGTGGTGCTCACGTACCCTCATATGAAGGTGCACATCTCCATTGATCCGCTTATCTTTTGCTGTAAAACCTCTAGCATTTTGTCTACTGTTGATCATCTGTATCAAGATGCCTTGCTTTATTGGCCATACAGTATAGTGTATGGGGGAAAAAAAAATCCGTAGAGTTATATGCGGTAAATGGTTAGGGTCACTTGGCCTGTTATACACAACAAGGCAACTTGTTCCACATTTTTATTTGGTGTATCAGAATGTTACTAATCTGGTTTTACATTTACTTTAGGCATTTGCAGATGCTTTAATTCGAAAGCGACTTAAAAATGAGGACAATAGAAGCAATCAAAACCAACAAAAGTAGAACAATATGTACTGTAAGTGCAAATGACAAATCACTGTTAGCCTAACGCAGTACAACGTAATAAGTTTTTTTTTTTTTTTTTTTAAGATATATAAGATAATATATATATACTCTAATATACACACACACTCATGGTGCACGATAAATCGAAATGGAATCGAGATGGTGATTCGACAGAAGCTGCAATTGTCATGAGTATCTTTCAGTGAAGCACAGTTCTGTGATCAGCAGTAAATTTCCATCCAAAAGGCCAGAGTGCGCTCTCGCGCTGAAACTCCAAATACACCCCGCAGAAGAAATCCTGAATAAACAGAATTTTTCACTGCTTTCATTGATTCAACGTGACTAATAAACACACGACTACGGCAATATACGGTTTATATGAGTTCTTATTGTTATAATTTTCATTAAGGGGTCCTATGATGCGGCTAAAAGAACAGTATTTTGTGTATTTGGTGTAATGCAATTTTTTTATGCGGTTTAAGGTAAAAAAAAACCCACATTATTTTCCACATAATGTACATTACTGTTTCTGTGCCTGAAAAAGCGAGGTGTGCTGTGATTGGCCAGCTATCCAGTGTGTTGTGATTGGCCGAATACCTCAAGCGTGAGACGGAAATGTTACGCCCCTCACCATATTGTGATGATGCCCTGTCAGGCCGGAGCGATGATTCAAAAACATGAAAACCCATTATAAACGAGGCATTCGTTGCATCCAGTGGGGACATAATTATGGATTATAATGACTTATACTGTCTTTTTTACGCGTCGCGTTGCGTATCGCGCCGTGTAAACGTACAACCATGTCTGCATTTGTGATCGGAGAAATTACAAACAACAAGCCCTTCTCTACACTGCCCAAAAAACTCGCTTTAAATATAAAATATAAAAAACTCGCTTTAAATATAAAAAACGTACTTACAGTCTTTGAGTCAGAACAGCCGGCATTGTAGTCTACTCTCCCAGGATCAGTAAACAGTCCTCCATAAAATGTGCTGCACACATCTGAATATTTGGATTGAAGTGTTCTGGAACAGTGTTGTAAATACAACTTAACCACTGATTTCTAGTCATGTCCATTTTTGGAAGGCCAAACAAAGTAGTTTCGCTTTCACAACGAAACAAACAGCGGCACACACGGCGACCTACAGTGGCCAGGATGCCAAAAGGGGGCTAGTGTGAGGAACGGCCGGAGGGTTAGGGTGAGCAGAGGTGGCGGGCTTGAGAACGGTGTGGCCGGCGATTTCGACGAAGGAGCGTTCGGATGACATGTGACGGCTCCGGGCTGGACTCTGCTTCGTCCACTGTGAAAACCGGTCTGGCGACCCACAGCGTGAAGTTGATGTATTTCCTCAGCAACCAGCACGGATCAGCTCCAGGCATGACGAAGCAGATATCGTCCTCTTTTGGAAGGCCAAACAAAGTAGTTTCGCTTTCACAACGAATCACACAGCGTCTTCACGACATGGCGGTGGCAGCAACAATACTACAGCGAGAATAAAAGTTACGCCTTCTTTCTTTGTGTGAACATTTGGGCGGCGTTATGCAAATCTTCCCACATAGCGATGTAGATATGTGGGGGCGTGTTAGAACGAGCCGCTTTAGGTAGGCGTGGCTGACTCTTAACTTTTTATAAAGAATATCTCTTTGGATTTGAGACTTTCAGACTTTACAGATCTTCTTTATGCACCAAGAGCTTGTAACACTCCAAAGAGAGAGGAAAAATTGAAATCGCATCATATGACCCCTTTAAAATAAAGTATATTTATAATGCAATGCCTTTATCACTGCTTAAATACTATGAAATATGTTGTGTGGCGCAAGTCAAACGAGCGTGAAAAGGAAATGTGCCAAATGAGCTTCAGTAGAACAACAGTGAACTGCGGTCTGGTGAGATGATGTTAGGCTATATGTCAGTAAAACAAACTTTCCTGTCCTGACAGCTGTTTTACCGTGCTCACGGCGCACACTCTTCAACTTTACGCGAATATAAGGCACGAATATAAGGCGCACGCTCTATATCGCTTCATCATAAATAAAGCTAACAAGAAACTATGAACATACAGTGTAGTTCTGTTGGCGTTACAAACAAAATAAAAAAAAAAAAAGAAGTTACCAAAAAGGCGATTAGTGCATTCATGTATGTATGTATAGCATCACATTAAAGAACGTCTCTCAAATGCATGTACTAAAGTATTGTGCAATTCGAGATCATAATATAAGGCGCAAGCTGATGTTTTTTTTTTTTTGGTAATTTAATGCACAAGTAAATAGGAACACAGTGCACTTATACTAGAAAACATGCGCTATTTATTATTCTTTTCTTTTTACAAATGAAAATGAAACCATTTAAATGCATAAAATAACTAATTTTACATTCTGGCATTTATGTGCTGTTGACTTCTGGCCTTATTTTTTTTTCTTTTTTTTTATTAACCAATTCTTATCACTATCTGCATGTCTCATCCATGAGTAGGCCTGTGCAATGATGGAGAACAAAATTTTGGGGGTGTTGAGAACCATAACCAAGCTGACTGAGCAATAAAGCTATAGTGAGCCCTTTTATTAAAATACCTGGAGGTGGGGAATAATACACATTGTTATATTCACTCAGCATTACTTGATCTAATTCACAAATATCTCAATTACAATTTAGTAGAAATTAATTGTATTCAGTTGTGTTTTAGGCACTAAAACAGTCCAATACTTTATAGTCAATCACATTTTTATATTGAAATAAATGTAGATTACTGTGCCACCCCAGACTCGTTGCTGGCCCCTCCCTGGCCACCCCTATAAAAACATCCTGCGGAGCGCCACTGCTAGAATGTTGGTTTGAGTTTCACCAAATTCAACTCAGATCATCTGAGGCTGTATCTTTGCAAATCTTAGACATATTGACACCAAACTTTGTGCGTCATTGTCAACTCACACTGACCACACCACATCAGCTTTCAGCCATTGAATTAAATCAAAGGTGTCCTTCAGTACTGGAGGATACTATAATTTCATAGCATAAATCCAAGTCCAAAGAGCAGGCATATCTTGGGGAGGATTTTACAGATCATCCAATACAATTGTACCTTCCAAAATTATTGCAGTAGACATGGCATTAAATGCAGTGAGTATGGTATGGCTCTAGAGTCCTCAGCTCAGGGATCACGGTCAATAGGCCGACTGACATCTCTTCTTCATCATAGTCCTAGAAACAAGAATACAATATGACAAAAATAAGTAATTACATTTTAAGAGTACATATTCAGGTTAAACATTTGCAAACAAATTAATATCTGTATATTATGTTTAGATATAAAGGCCTTTTCAAACTGAGCACAGCAGTGGATCCCAGATAAAAATTTAAAAAAGACATTTCAATCTGTTGTACAAAAAGACAAGATAAACTGAACAGTATGCCAGCTATACAGTACAATAATCTATTCTGAAACTGCTGGTTTGACATTTGAAAAGTGTAAAAAAAAAATAGCATTTTGGTTAAATACTGACATATATTCTCTTTTGTGTGATTTCTAAAGACTGACCAGAAAACCATGATCAAGAGAGCACCCTCATAGGCCATGTCTTAAATGAGTGGTTTTCACGTCTCTATCACTCATATATTAGACTCTTTGTTTTTGTTCTCTTGCTTATCTGATTTCTTTATTTCTTTCAAACCTCCTTTTTGATTTTTATATTTCTTTCACTTACTTACCTTTATTCTTTTCTGTCCTTCCTTTCTGACTTCTTTCCTCTTTGTGTTGTTTCCTTTACTCTTCCTTCTTCTAAATTGTCAGACTCCTTGTTACCTAATTTCTATTTTCTTTCTTCACATTATTTTACTTACTCTTATTTAAAAAGGGTTCACCCAAAAATGACAAATTCGGTTTTAATTACTCCCTCTCAACTTCGTTCCAAACCAGTAAGACCTTCATTCATCTTCGGAACACAAATGAAGATATTTTTGATGAAATCTGAGAATGCTTGTAAACAAGGCACAGTGCATGCATGTTCTACGTCAGAATGCCAGCTCCTGCGTCAGCAGCATCACACGCATGCGTCGTGGTACTCTCGTGAACGATGTCCTTACTTTCTTTCTGGGTCTTGAACGTGGTAGGTCTGTCGCTGTCTATGCAGAAAGCGCCTTGGATTTAATCCAGAAATATCTTATTTTGTGTTCCACAGAAGAAGAAAAAAGTCTTATAGTTTGGAACGACATGAGGGTGAATAATTAATGACAGAATTTCATTTTTGAGTGAACTAACCCTAAGTATTTTTTTCTCTTTCCAACTCTGTTCTTTTATTATACATTCCCTTTACTTTTTTCCTTAGAAGTTTTTTTTCCACTTTCTTTATTCCTTTCTATCTTATATTGTTTCTGTGTCCTGATTTTTTTCTTGCCAGGTCTCAAGAATTGTCTGCATTACACTAAATAACCATAATATAACAGACAAAATTACTTACAAAACATGTCTTGTAAAATCAGTAAGGTCCTTTTCAAGGAAGAGTTGAAGGCCGTGGAGAACTGCTGTTCATCGCTCATTGATGTCAGATGTCTGTACAATTTTTAAAAAAACTCATATTTAATATCACTCAAAAGCACAAGCATTCAGCATAACATAATAAATATCTACTTATTCTGTGCAGGGTTTCACAAAACTGCAAAGTATGATTTTTCATTAAGCACACCTATGTGAATAAGCATATACTATGTGGAAACATGGAATTGGAGAATTTTCATATTCCATAGCTTCCATATTTTAATAAGTTTTTCAGCATTTGAGCTCTCTTTTCACTCAATAAACAAGTAAAACTTCCACTTCCACTGCACGAGTTT
>JADLZN010002428.1:0-41420 GCA_018155175.1 Sinocyclocheilus anophthalmus | reverse complement strand
ACTCTGAGTAGTCTAACAGATCAAGAACCAACCGAATATTATTTGAAATGTGCCTGTTTTTTAGAAAGCCTGATTGTGTTTCATCTATTGTGTCCTGTAAAATACATTTTAAACGTTTTGCAAAGATTGTAGCAATAATTTTGTAATCACTATTTAAAAGACTGATTGGACGCCAATTGTCTATTAGTAATAAGTCTTTTTTAGGCTTGGGGATGAGAGTTATTAAACTTTGAGTTAGGGTAGGTGGGAGAGATTCCACCCTAATGCTTTCATATATAACTTCTAACAAAAAAGGGGCCAAATCTTTTGCAAATTTTTGGTAAAGTTCCGAAGTAAGGCCGTCTATGCCCGGCGATTTATTAACTTTTAAATATTTGATTAATTCAAGGACCTCAGCTAATGTGATGGGACGATCACAAAAATCTTTGTCAGGAGCATTAATATAATTAATATTGTCTATAGAGTCTAAAAAGGATATAGTGCTGTCATAACAGAATTGACTGCTATAAAGATTCTTATAGAATTCAGAACAGTGTTTGGCAATTTCTTTTGGGTCTTCAGAGATAGAGTTGCCAATTTTCAACTGATGAATATTATTTTTGGTTAGAGATTTTTCCAGCCTAAAAAAGTAAGTCGTATTTTGTTCTCCTTCTTCAAGCCAGCGTCTTCTGGACCTTACAAAAGCACCTTCAGCTTTTAATTTATAAAGTTCATCCAATTTGTGCTGATGCTCGAAAAGACTATTACTTTCCTCCACAGATAAGCTATTAGGACATTTGGATGATAGGTATGCAATGGTGGAAATTATGTTCTCTTCTTGAGCTCTTTTGAGTTTAGCAATTTTACTACAATAACTTCTGAAAAACTTGCCCAATTCAAATTTAAGTAACTCCCAATGTTTGCCATAAACGCGTTCTGCTTTGGCTTTAGTCCAAAATAAATGAATTAATTCCTTTACCTTAAAAGTAACGGTTTCATGCTTAAGTACAGAGCTATTAAGTTTCCAATAGGAATTATAGATTTTAGAAGACGGCATTGGCAGTAAATCAATATGGATTCGTATTGCTCTGTGATCAGTTAACGGGGTAGATAAAATATCAGTATTCAGATTGTCTTCAAGTGTACGGGAAACTAACCATAAATCTATTCTCGATTGTTTAGACCTTGACTTATTACACCAGGTAAAGGCTCTGGTATGAGGATGCTTAACTCTCCAAGCATCAATCAGATCAAATCTTTCCATCAACATTTTTAGCTTTACATTTGTATTAGTACAAGAACCAGGAGGCCATCTGTCAATCATATTAACTAATGTGATATTAAAGTCACCACCCAAGAGTATATATGCATCAGGGAATTTGGCTAACCAATGAACAATTTTCTCTTCTAACTTATCCAAAAGAACATCATTTTCTGTCTTTGAATTGTACCCATAAATATTCATGACAATGAAATTAAAATTCTGAATTTGAATAACATGACATATAAAATGTCCATTGGTATCATAGTCCGTATAAGGAAGTTTACCAACACATAAGTTTTTGAGTGTACAAACACCCGCAGACCGTTGAGAAGCATGAGAACAAAAAATGTAATTTCCCCACTGGGATTTCCAAAAAGGCATATCCTCAGAGATGCTGTGAGTCTCTTGAAGAAAACAAAAATCTGTTTTATATTGTTTGGCAAATAAAAATATGGCTTTCCGTTTTAAATTGTTCCTTAGTCCCCTGGCATTGAATGAAGTTATTGATAAAGACATCAAAATAACAAGATTTGAATAAAATAATAATGAAAAAAAAAGAAGTCACTTGAACAAGTTCCTTAGAACAGAAGCTTAAAGACAGCTACTAACTGTGGTGAGAACATAGCGCTACATCAACTATGACTGCTTTGGCCATAAACGGACGAAACCTTTGGCCATCGACTCATAACATGAACATATAGTCCTGGTCAAAAAAGAAGCCAAGAACGCACATATATGTGTGTGTACACACATATATAAACAGGAGGAAACAAAAAAAACTGATCAATCAGCCTGATGGAAAAATCTCCTTTTTCTCCACGAAGGCACGACCAGCTACAAAATAGGCAATTTTCCCTGCTTTCCGTGCCTCATCTACTAGTGGCCACAACTTCAACCTGCTTTCTCTGTCGGCCTTACAGAGATCCTCTCTGAAACGCAGACCATTTCCCCGTAGAAATGCGGAATTTTTTGCTGCTGCCCATACCGCTGCTCTGAGTGTACGCGAGGAGAACTGAATGATTATACCGCGGGCAAAATTCACTTTCTTCATACCAACGCGATGCACTGTGTCAATCACATCCGGAAGACGATCACTGTGTTCTGGCAGTAATTTCTGACAGATGCGAATCACTTCTTTCCTCACATTTTTCTCATCAATGTTTTCTGGCACGCCGTGTAATTTCAAATTCCAGCGTCTAGAGTACCGTTCCAATTCAGTGATGCGTGACTCCAAGACGCCGATTCGATTACCCTCCTTCAAAAGCGAAGACTCGACCTGGGAAACTTTGGTCTTCACCTCATTCACATCTTCGCATACGGAGTTAATTGACTCCAGTTTATCAGACCTCATGTTGATTAGCTTAGAAAGTTTCGTGACAATGTCGTCAGCGGACTCACCACGGCCTTTTTTGGAGGGAGGCTTCAGAGGAGTAGAAGGAAGCGAGGGGAAATCTTCTATTGACAACATCGAAAATTCCATCTTCTCTTCAGGCCCATAGTAGTCGTGACAACTGTCAATTAAAACGTTGCAGGCAGCAGCAGAATTGGCTGTCGTCTCCGTGTCAGCAGCCATTTCTTTCTTCTTCGTAGCAGAATTCTTTCTTTTCTTATCAGCTGACATGTTTCAGAACAAACTATGGTGCACGAGTAGCACTAAGCATCCAGTTAAAATGTAAATTGATAAAGAAATGTCCGTTTTATTGCTCAGATTTAACTTTGTTGATGGGCGCAATAACTCAACACCTGTGCTCACGGCGCCATCTTGCGCGTCTCCAAAATTCGAGTGTGTCCTCGCTGCAGCTTGCAGCACGATGACGTAGCTGGACTATATCCACTACGTAGTGGATATTTTACGTGCGTGCGCTGTAGTAGGTCTTGAATAAATTCATATTTTTTATTTACATTTTATCATTTTGCAGACGCTTTTATCCACAGCGACTTAGTCTAACGACTTGGTCTAACTTAAGTCTAATGCAGTACATGTAGCAAGGGTTTTTGACCTACATTACATATCTACACGATGACCTACATTACATTACAATGTAAAAACTTTAATGTCTAAATTCATCCGCGATGATTTGTCTATACCGGCAACTTCAAAGCTTTATTTATTTAATTATTTATTTTTTGAATAGCCTGCAATTCATATGTTATCGCCAGGATGCACATAAGGATACAACAAGCACTGTAACATGACTGAGATGCAGACGTTGCACTGGAAATAGTCATATTAGAATACTTCTGTCACGAAAACAAATTCTTTGTATGTGTAAACATACCTGGCAATTAAGCTCATTCTGATTCTGATTCTGATACACCACTCTATCGGAGTTAGCCTAAATGTCTTTTTGATTCTATCCGTCATGTTTATTTAAATTTAATTGGGGATATTAGATTAATGCCGATCCATTTTGTTTATTTAGATTTTATATTATTCTAATATAGCTAGAGAGAGAGAGAGAGAGCGCTCTCGTAACGGAATGGATGGTTGTCTTTAGCCATTTATAACTGGTCTCCAGGGATTTTACTTGCATTTAGGCCTAACACACAAAAAAGGAAATGGTCATCTTTGTGTTAATATGCACTTGTCCCCGACCGGTGTGTTTTTGTTGGCTGGAATGGAATATTAACCGGATACCGATCTACGGCTATACGGACCCCGGACTGCCCGGATTGTTTTTCTTCTTATTTTTTATACTGTTGAAAAAATGATGTCGCATATTTTAGTAGGCCTATAACTCTTTTAACTCTGTAAGTATAGCACAGAGAGGAGCACGAAAATTATAGTTGATCCTGAAACGACTTTTTGACAGAACTATCTACCTATCTTGTCTATCAGGGAAAAAATAAAGACAATAGTTACACCCCATTTTTTCATAAAGAACAAACAAAATTGTAATTAGTAGAGTTTTATTTCTAAAACGAATCAAACTAATAAAAAATAAACATAGTTTACATACCAAACTCTTTCATTCAAAACTATGCCATCGTTGCTTAAAGTTTGAATACACTACTAGTTTAAAATCACAGCATAATATAATTTTTGTAAGCCTATGAAACACACCTATATCTTGTTTAATTTACATTAAATACTAGCTTCAATGACCGTCCCACTTTGCGCATTAAAATCCAATATCTGCGCATGCTCGTCAAACATCCAATACGTATTGGATCTGATCCAGCTACGTCATCATACTACAGGCTGCAGCGAGGACCTTTCGGAAAATTCAGTGCATCCCCAGTAAATTGGTCTGAACGATTCTCCGAAGCACATAATTTGCCTCGATGATTTTTTGTATTCAAGTTACTCGAGGAATCGTTTCAGCCCTACTTGTAGTCTTTGCAAAACTTTAAAGATCTTCTTGAGCACCAGAGCTTGTACACCCAAAGGAAAGGAAAAATTGGAAAAAAATCGATAATATGACCTTTACAAAAGCCCAACGTTTCGTTGTTATTCTGAGTGCACATGAATAAAGCGCTGCTGTTCAGCTTCCACACGCCGCACAAACACGTGAACAGCGCACTTTTTTCTAGGCTAACATTAGATTGAGCTGCCATGTAAAGTTGCTACTACATATATTTTTCAGATGATAAGCCATATGTGAGGTCAATGAGCGTTAGGACTAAGGAGAGCATATATGGATGTCTTGCCCGATGTAGGCCTACTATATTACCACATAGACCAGCCATTAACAATTTGTCCGTCATGGACTGCATGATTTCGCCACTTCATGTGGAATTTCTTTTTCTTGTGACTAAGCGACTAATAAAATTTTGGTAATATGCATATAAACAGCCTTTTAATTAGCAGAGTAGAATAATCATGGCTGATAGTAAGACATGCAAACATAAAAGAAAACCAAACTGGACGCGAGAATAGCTATATATTAAGGATATAATCAAATATTTGGAGTTGGGATAAACTCCAAACCAAAGCCGATACCTTTTTAATAGCTCATTATCGTCAAATGTTTCTAAAAATGTTTATATTCCGAGGTAGATTGCTGGTAACAGCCATTTTAGGATAGTTCAGATTGGTCTTAGGGACTTAGGGAAGTACTCTTCATATCCTAACGGTCCTTTCACGATTAGGAGTAAGTTTAGCACTAAAAAGGCTTTGTTTGAAATACTCTTAGAGCAAAAAATTTAGGGAGTCCCTATTTAGGACTGACCGCCCATTTATTTTAAGATTTTCTCCAAAGGCGAGTTATGAGCTTATTTTAGCCTTAAGATTTTTGTGAAACGGGCACAGATCGGTGGAGTGTTGCAGTTGTGGAAATCCTATTTAAACTTATTCTACTCGGAGACCAAATTTTAAAATGATCTCCTCCTAGACTGTAAAGCTACCACCACCAAACTGGGTCCGACCTTCAGATGGTCTGACTAGGGTTGATATATCTTTCTAACTGATCGGCTTACAGTTTCGTAAACAGACTATCAAATACACCTAAAACCCATTAGACTTATGGAGGGGTGTGAAAATTTGCTACAATTAAGATTATGGGTAGTTAAGCTGTCTATTGTATTAGCACAGATTACACAACGCCCACTGAAAAAAAAACAGTTAAAACCAGCCTAAGCTGATTGACTGCTGTGGTGGTTCCCAAGCTGGTTTTAAGGGGTTTTGGCCACTTTTTTTTAGCAGGGCAAGGATGGTTTTTAGCATTTTTTTTTTACTAAATCAAATGTTGTTTAGCTGGGTTGCATAGAAAACATGCTAGTAATTGAAATAATGCTGGAAATAAGTAACAACATGCTCAGTCAACGGATAATCATGCTAGAAACATGCTAGCCACTTTGCTAACAGCTAGAAACATGCTAGTAAAATGTTAATCATGCTAGGAATCATTCTAGTAACATGCTAATCATGCTAGAAACTTGCTAGTAACTTGTTAATCATGTTAACAACATGTTAATAACATGTTAATAATGCTAACAACATGCTAGTAACATGCTAAGCATATTAGAAACATGCTAGTAACTTGCTAAACATGCTAACAAAATGCTAGCAACTTGATAAACATGCTAGAAACATGCTAACAAAATGTTAGTAACTTGCTAATAATGCTAACATCATGCTAGTAACTGTAATCATGCTAAAAAAATGTTAACACCATGCTATAAAAATGTTAATCATGCTAGAATCATGTTAGCAACGCATTAGTAACTTGCTAATTATGCTAACAGCATGCTAGTAACATGCTAATCATGTTAGAAACATGCTAGTCACTTGCTAATCATGATAAATACATGTTAACAACATGCTAGTCATGCTAGAAACAGCCTAACAACCACCCCAGGTACCCTAGCAATATGTTTTATACCTATCTGTTTTTTCTGATAGACTGTATTGCCTTCAAAACATTCAAACTTTAATCTTTAAAACTATTTTAACTTTCAAACTGAAAACTTTTAGACTGCAAGCTTTTAAAACCTTTTCAAACTTTCTAGCTAGGCTTTTTCAAGCCAACTTAAAGTTTGTCTACAAACTTTTCAATCTATTTTTTTCTGAACTCTTCCCCAGATGTGTGGCTTGACGCAATCCTGTCTCTGAGCTCTACAGGCAGTTCAGTTCAGCCCTGCTATATTTAATCAGTTTTGCGCTACAACAGATATGTCATGGTCTGTTAAAAAAAAGAATAGTATCGTCTGCATAGTGTGTGATCCGATGGTCCTGCCTTTAATTGAAATGCCTTTAATAATAGGGTTACTTCTGACAGCAGTTGTCAAAGTATGTAATGCTAAAATAAAAAGCAGTGGGCACAAAGGGCATCTTTGTCATGTGTCTCTGTATGAATTGAAAGGTTTTGATATTGTAGATATTGTTAGGCCTAACCTCTGCCATTGATTTGATGTATAAGATATTAACCCATTGTTGAATTTAACGTCAATATGATCTATGACATTGTATTATGTTGAATATCAAAGTTTTTGTATCTGTTTGTTAATGTGTGATTCATGGAAACATCAGTGTTTTTAGATTTGTGGAGTAAAAGATATAGTAAAAAGATAAAATTATACCTTTGGGGTAAGGTGGCCCCCCGAGAATTCATATGCCTGTTTATAAGTCATAGAATACCGTTGTTACGTAACGTGGTGTATAGAAACTCTCCCCATGAGGAATAGTTCAAGGAAACACACTTTTAATAAAAAGTACTCAGGAAACAGGATTGACGCAGGACTAAACTACAATACTACAAATAAGAGGGAGAACTGAGGGCTTATAAGAACCAAACAAAGGGAACTGAGATAATCAGACGACAGTGAACAGAATTACTAATTGAACAGACTCAGAAACTGGGACAGATAGGGAAGAAACAAAAACTGCTACAACCATATTGTTCCGAATATAAGTGTCTTTTTCTTTTTCTTGTAAATTCTTTTGGAAAAAATTGAGTCATCTTATATTCAGGGTCTAGACTTTTACATGTCAATAATATACCCGCAACAATAGGTGGTACCAAAAATAAGTGTAAACAAGAGTTCACCAGGACTGAAGCTTTAAGGATGGTAAAGGCTTAGACTTCCCCTGGCTACAGGACTGAAATGCCCCTGAACAATTAAATGAAATCTATTACGGCTGTTGTGAAAAAAGTGAAAATGAAATGAAAAGTGTTGATTACCGCATTAAATTTAGATCCATTCATTTTGCATCGTATTTCATTTTATGCGATTATAGCGTTGTGCATTATCAGGGTGTCCGCTGGTCCTTAAAAAGTCTTAAAATGTCTGAAATAATGGTTTCCTAATATAAGGCCTTAAAAAGTCTTAAAATGTCTTAAATTCAGGTTCTATGGGTCTTAAATATTTTTGGTCACATTACCGCTAAAATATCTTCAGTCTGACGGACCGTTTTACAATCTTTGGAAAGACGAAGATTTTTTTTCTTCTACGCCGTAGGTTGCAGGCATTCAGAGGAATCGCAGTAGCAGAATACAGGTCGAACTGCCTGACCAGACAAATAGCCTGATTAAAACATAAGTGACAAAAAAAACCCAGCATAGTATCGAAGAATGATTCTTCTAATTTTATTAGCCTACATTCAATGTAAACAGCAGGGATAATGGATAGTATATTTCTGGTATCAGGGTCGCACTGTTAAGAATCACTCTGTTTGTCTCTTTGTGAGAAACTTCAGAACAAACGAGCGTAACAGCACACAAACTCAGAAGAAACACACAGAGGTAAAAATTCAAAATGTTTAGTTAATTTTGGCTGCACGATAAATCGACTGCGATATTTACGGCGCATCTGTCAGTAAAGCAAGGTCTGTAATCAGCGTAAATCTCATCACGGAGTGCTGCCATTGAGCGCAGTAACTTACACAGAAAAGCGTTGTTCACTGATAGCTGCGCCAAACCACGTTCATAGTGTGCTATTTTTGGCGCAGCTAGTAGGGAACAACGGCTCTGGATGTACGTTAATGCTGCTCAATGGAAAGCCCGCAGGGGACGGAGATTTCGCTGATTCAGAACGGCCTTTCTGACAATGCGCGTTAAATATCGCTGCGATTATCGTGCAGCCTAGTTTATTTACAGATATAGGAAGTAAACACACCAGCAAGTGAGCTATTTGCTCAATATTCTCAAACATTCAAAACACCTACATAGTGCACACTGCGCATTATGTGAAGTCTTGTGCATGTGCGCATTTGCAGTGCGCTCTTTTATGGCACGATTCAGTCTATTAAAATACATTCAGAATGATCACAAATTCAAGACATGGGGGCAGAAAGTGTGTATATTTATACCACTTCATCTAGTTAATCAAGTTCACACGGAAGAGTACCTTTTTTTCTCCAAAAATTACCATATACAAATGCGATATTGATTTTTTACAACAGTTAAATAAACAAGAAGTTAATATTAAGAGAATTACGGTTTAGCACCATATTGCCGTTTTTGCACTATTCACGCAACAGTGTGTTGTGCCTTTTGTTCCAATCAACCATTTAATTGATTCGGTTCAGTCGCAATGACTCAATTATTAACAGTGACTTGCTGCCACCTACTGGCAGTTTTAATTTCACATTTAAAGTATATTTTCATTTTCTAAATCATTTCAGATATCGGTATTCAACGTTTTGTTTAATATATCAAAACATTATTTATGCATTTGTAACTGCAGGTTAAATGCATTCATGTCCTGCATGAAACAGTGTGTAAATACATCTAATGCCACTTCAGATGCAGCTTATGTCTGGATTGCAAAGATCAATTTTGTTGATACTGATTTTATTTGATTGGTAACAGCCCTATAGTGTCTTATTATTCTAATTCATGATTTAATGTAAGAATTTGACTCAAAAGATAATGCACCCTTTAATAAAAAATGGCTTTATAAAGGTAAAAAAATGCCCATAAAAGGTAAAAATCAGTTTAAACTTATTGGAAAAGATTAATTTCTATCAATATGAACTGACCACCACACAGAATATAAAGAATATCAAAAACTTTAGGAGTCAGCTATCCACGAAAGTCCTTAAGATACCAGCATGATAAAACACTCAATCAGCTGAATGAATGAATGAATGACTCACTCATTAAGTGACTTACTGTCACTTACTGGTAGTTTAGTTGTGAAGTTTGTTGAAAAGTATGCATTTTCCCCCTCAACATTTTTTATTTGTATATTCATAAATGCATTTTAAACATTAATCTCTTAACATTATTTATTGCAGTTGTAATTATTGTTTTTGCAGTGTAAATTATTTAATCTGATTGGTAGCAGCTCTATAGTGTATATTGTATTTATTGATAAATTGTAATAATTTGACATGTAATATGATGCATACATCTAAAAAGGTTAAAATGGGCCTTTGTAAAGGTAAATAAAAATATGATTTAAGTATGTAGAAGCTGATAGAACACTGATGAAACCTTTCTTCAGAATAAACTGGTTTTCAACTTTAAACAAATTAAATATTCCACCATGATATGTAATAAAATGTGATTTCCATAAGGTTTAGGTCTTAAATTTCATATGAGGTGGTATTAAAAAGGTCTTAAAAAGTCTTCAGTTTAACTTGTTCATGTCTGTAGAAACCCTGATTTCTAGCAAGCACATACGATCGGTGAGCTTATGACGCCAATGGTACACAGAGGGCATTCAGATTAGTCATCGCTGAAATGCCAGAGTTTGATCAGTGCACGCGCCACTGACTGAATCTGCACTCTCGAATGTCTCCATAATAAACAAAAGAGCAGATCTACGTACGGATTATGTATGAAATTCATTACATAATAAGTGTAGGAAAGTTTACAACTAATTAATTAGACGAGTGTTTAAGTCCAAGTGCTTAAACTCGTGCTAGACTGAAGTCAGTGTAGCATCTGCTTAAAATCATGGATGATCATTGGGGTTTTATGTCTTAGAGACTCCTTTTAGCCTTTTGACATTTGCATATAAATTACAGACATGGCCCCACATTCTACATTTATATGGGTGCTAAATTGCCAGTGGTTCCCCCCACTATCAAAGAGATGCTAAACAGTTCACCGCTCTCGCCTCCCCATCTGACTTCAAACACATTCCAAAGAGAAATAAATGACCCCTGGTGCCAGGCACCAATGGCCTGGCTGACCAGCAAACTACCCCCATGCTCTCCATACACATAACACACACACATAAAGACCTTTTCTTTATTTAGACTATAATTAATCAGTTACAAATGTATCTGGTATATGCATGTGTTGTCTGTATATTAGCCTAGTTACCACTCATTATTTGTATTAGTTAATATCTAAATGCTTATATTCAGGTGTATGAATGTATCTGGTTTAATATCTCCTAGATGTTTCTTTCTTCATATCAAAATGATCTGCTCTTTATTCCTCAAACAATGATGTACACTATGTGATCGTGAAATGCATCATATTATTTGTACTATATTTTGGGTAAAACTGCACCAATCCTCCAGACCGGCCATAAACATGCAAATTGACCATAAAGGGAGACAAAGGAAACTTCTCCCGCTCAAAAATTCACGCCTGGTATTGGCTATTCCACCCAAAAGGTGGGTGTGGATAGGAACTATCAAAAGTCATTAACTCAGACTAATCTTTGCTTAGAAATTTTTCTTCTTGAGATGGACACTACCCAAGACTCCTCCAAACTCCCCTCTTAAGTTTGATTTTCCAGCAGTTTTTATCTTCAAGTAACTTTGTCGATTCGCTGTGGACTTTACTATCTTCAGAAGAACCAGAGGAAAACCTCCAGCTCACTTCTAAAGAACTCATCAAGAACCTCCGTGTCTACCGCATCAGGGCTCTTGTTCAGCAACAAAGCTAATGCAAGTAACCGTTTACAACTATTTAGATGCGTGTTTAAGTTTGGGCCCCTTTTTAAGGTGATTTTTGATTCTTTGATGATTAGGTTGTGGTTAATTGATGTGAAATACTGCCATTCTTTTGCTTTTCTCTCTCTCTCTCTTTATTTCATTAGTTCGCGTATATGTACAGTGGGTACGGAAATTATTCAGACCCCCTTAAATTTTTCACCTTTTGTTATATTGCAGCCATTTGCTAAAAAAAGTTCATTTTTTTTCCTCATTAATGAACACACAGCACCCCATATTGACAGAAAACACAGAATTGTTGACATTTTGCAGATTTATTAAAAAAAGAAAAAATGAAATATCACATGGACCTAAGTATTCAGACCCTTTGCTCAGAATCATATATTTAATCAGGTACGTCAGTTCTTCTGATAATCCTTGAGATGGTTCTCCACCTTCATTTGAGTCCAGCTGTGTTTGATTATACTGATTTTTTTTTTTGATTAGGAAAGCCACACACCTGTCTTTTTAAGACCTTACAGCTCACAGTGCATGTATGCAGAGCAAATGAGAATCATGAGGTCAAAGAAACTGCCTGAAGAGCTCAGAGACAGAATTGTGGCAAGGCCCAGATCTGGCCAAGGTTACAAAAAAATTCTGCTACACTTAAGGTTCCTAAGAGCACAGTGCCTCCATAATCCTTAAATGGAAGACGTTGGGACGACCAGAACCCTTCCTAGAGATGGCCATCTGGCCAAACTGAGCTATAGGAGGAGAAGAGCCTTGGTGAGAGAGGAAAAGAAGAACACAAAGATCACTGTGGCTGAGCTCCAGAAATGCAGTCGGGAGATGAGAGAAAGTTGTAGAAACTCAACCATCACTGCAGCCCTCCACCAAGTCGGGGCTTTATGGCAGAGTGGCCAGACGGAAGCCTCTCCTCAGTGCAAGACACATGAAAGTTTGCTAAAAAACACATGAAGGACTCCAAGATTGTGAGAAATAAGATTCTCTTGTCTGATGAGAACTTTTTGGCCTTAAATCTAAGCGATATGTGTGGAGAAAACCAGACACTGCTCATCACCTGCCCAATACAGTCCCAACAGTGAAGCATATTGGTGGCAGCATCATGCTGTGGGGGTGGTGTTCAGCTGCAGGGACAGGACGACTGGTGAAAGAGGGAAAGAGGGAATGAGCAAAGTACAGGGATATCCTGCGACGAAAACCTTCTCAATGTCCAGGACCTCAGACGGGCCGAAGGTTTAACCTTCCAACAGGACAAGACCTAAGCACACAGTAAAATACAGAGGAGTGGCTCACAAAACTCTGTGATGTTCTTGCTATGGCCCAGCCAGAGGCCCTGACTTAAACCCATGAGCATCTTGGAGGAGACCTAAAAATGCGCTGTCCCACCTAGTTTACCAGCTAACCTGACCGAACCGGACAGGGAGAGGGATCTGCAAGGAGGAATGGCAAGGATCCCAAATCAAGGTGTGACAAAACTTGTTGCATTCTTTCCAAAAAGACTCATGGGCTGTATTAGATCAAAAGGGTGCTTTTACTATATACTGAGCAAAGGGTCTGAATACTTTAGGACCATGTGATATTTCAGTTTTTCTTTTTAATAAATCAGCAAAAATGTCAACAATTATGTGTTTTTATGTCAATATGGGGTGCTGTCCGTACATTAATGAGAAAAAAAAATTAACAAATGATTTTAACAAATGGCTGCAATACAACAAAGAGTAAAAAATTTAAGGGGGTCTAAATACTTTCCATACCCACTGTAGTCGTTGGCTGATTTAGTGTATGGTCGCTATAAGTTATTAATAAATCCCTGAATTCACAATTGGATTGTCTCTGTGCTGCTCACAACGGAGTCACGTGAATGGTTGAATCTTGCTGTATGTTAAATTACTGCTAGTGCGGCCAAAGTAGGAAAGCTATGTTCCGTGGCCAGGAAAATTTCTTTCCTTGAATGATAATTATTATATGTCTGCGCGTGTGGATGGACCGGATCAAATAATTGAATATTGATTCTGCTACAGTAAGTAAGATACTAATCTAAATATTTATTATTAATTATAACCAGTTATAATTAATAATGAATATTTCCCCTTTGAGCTAATTTGCTGCTACAGTGATAATGTTCATTAGTTCACATTAGTTAACTACTTTAGTTAACATGAACTAAGCATGAACAATACTTCTACAGCATTTATTAATCTTAGCTAATGTTAATTTCAACATTTACTAATGCATTATTAAAATCAAAAGTTGTGCTTGTTAACATTAGTTAATGCACTGTGAATTAACATGAAGTAACAATGAACGACTGTATTTTCATTAACATTAACAAAGCTGAATAAATACTGTAAAAAAAATGTATTATTCATTGTTTGTTCAAATGGAACCTTATTGTAAAGTGTTACCTGTTATTTTATAATGTAAATGTTCTTTGCTCGCTTTCTCTATATAATTTATTTGCTGTTTGAATGTATTGAGATATGTGAGCCCTGGTAAGTATCCATCAGCTCGTGCCGCTTCAAGTTCCAACAGTGTCGCCCAGTTCTCTCAGTTTAAGGTTGTCTTGGCTTGAGATTCTTGGGAATTGTTCAACCTTTTTGAGTAAAGCATTCTCTATTACTTCAGCTGAACAATAAATGTCTTCTATTCTTTGCCATACCATCCTAAGGCCAGCACTGGCGTTGTGAATGTGACCTGCTCTGATTCTCTGAGCCTGTTCAAAGAATGGTGGTCCAAGCCATTTACAAAGCAAATCAAGCTCCTCTGTGGCTGTGAGATTAAAATGTTCTGTGGTGCGAAGAAAGGATGCCTTCCAAGCCCAGTAATTCTCTGGTTGAACGTCAAATTTTGATAAGCCTGAGCTTACCATCTCACGTTGTTATAGGTATTTTGCTAGGTCCATTGTAGTTGAAGGGTTTGCTTGGCACTGCCTGGACTGGAAATGAATGTGCTGGAATCTTGTAGTATGTGGCTGCTCACTGTAGTGGTAGGGTTCTCTTGGAGAGCTTGCAGTAAAGGGATTGTTAATAGAATTCCAGTTAGTGTTTGGTTTTATAGGATGTTGAGCAGGTAACTCACTGTACTCATAGTCACTGATTTCACTTGACTGTACATTACTCTTTCTCATATAGCTTCTTGCTGTCTCACTACTGTCCTTCTTTTGCTGGTGCACTGGTAGACTAGAGAGATCAAGTGTCTTTAAGTTTGAAAGTGGATTTGTGACTGAGTGTTGCATGACAGGACAGGAAACACTTTCACTTGGAAACTGTGTTAAGTTTTGTAATGACAACCTTAAGGAACTTTTACGATCTGTCTCTCCAAGCTTTTCCTCAGCGGCTGCCTCCAACACATCTGCTTCGGCAACAGCAGCTGCTCTTTCTAGCTGCAGTGTGTGTAAGTTTGCCTTAAGCTCCGCTTTCTTTCTAGCTGCTTCTTCCAGAATGTATGCTTCTTTCATCACCCCTGCTTCTTTCTTTGTAAATGCCAATTGCGCTCGTGCTGCTTCCGCCTTTGCACGTGCTCTCATAGCCATTCCACTGGCTGATAAAAACTGACTTGAAGGTGAGGATTTGGAGCAACATGATCTTGTTTCTAGTTGTTCACTCACGTCTTCTTCACTACTAGGTTGGGTCATTGTGACATATATTTTCAAGACTTTTGTAACATCAAACCGCATGGAAGGGAAATACAGCGTTCTGTTGAATTTCTTCTGACACAACACTATCTACAGCAACTCTAGATGTACACACTTAAGACATCAATTTCACTACAGCCACTAGGTTTCACTATGAGACTGTTTTAATGAGGTCTGCATGATTTATTTTCAAATGTATTTATTTCTACATGTCTTTGTCCATATGGTAATGATGAGGGCATGATTTACCTCAGGAATAGTAATCGAGCCTGAGTAGGCGATTTGTAAGCTTTGACGCCACAGTGACACCTTGTGGTGCTTAAACGAAATATAAGAAGTGTAGCCTACATGACGTGCCTGTTGATAGTGGGATGAATGACTTAGATGGTCAATATGGACAAAATCTTGTATCACGGGTTAAGTCATTTAATATCACCCTAACTGTGTGTAGTCTATACTACGGAACCCCTTATTTAAATAATCCATTTTACAGGTGTACATGCAAATCAGTAACCTGGCAAAGCAAGTAAACCGCATTATAAGACTTAATTTAAACATCGTGTTATCCCAGTGGTGACATCAAAACGTAGGGCATCCATGCATTCTACATTTTTGCGATGTTAAATAAAACATTAAAAAACCCAGAGTATTCCAAAAAGTCAGCGGTAGACATGAAGTATTATATTTTATCTAAGTGCATCTGAACATGGCCTATTGTATGTTCAGATAGCTCTCATCACGAGTGCTTCTGAGGTTTACTTCCATATGGCACAGTGCACCAGTTCATGGTGTTCATGAATGTATAAATGCAGTTCCCTCAGCTTCTGCAAAGGTACGCACCTTGAAAATTCACTTTGTGAGCCCACCCTTTAAAGGAGTACTCTCAACCTGTAATTTGCTTCCCCATTGTGTTCAAGTGAAATTCTGCCCTGCAGTGTCCTTACAGCACACTTGGGCTGATGGCTGCATTATTGGCAGTGTGCCACCTGAGATGTTCTTACCCTGTACTTTTTCCACTGGAGGGTCTTCAAACTGGCCACAGGGGCTGTGCAGAGGACTTGTCTGGGTTTCATGGTCTTTGCTGAGGATCTGTGGCAATGGCTGTCATGTTGATGATGTCTTCAAAGGGAATCTGTCTCTAGGGCTCATCTAGTTGACATTCAGGGCTGTTGTGGTTGTTCCCAGGTGCTGATCCACCAGATCCAGGTGACTACAGTAACCTCAGAATATGAATGAGACTGACAAGAGTGTATATTAGCGTAGATGCCATTACATTGGTTATGGAAAGTGTTCCTGGTTCCAGTTAACCTAATTTATAAAGTGTAGCAATCCTATAATGGATGTGAATGATAGAAATGTGATAGTGTGTCATGTGTATGCCAAGTTAAAAAGATAGGTCTTTAATCTAGATTTAAACTGATAATCTAGATTCTTTAATCTAGACTCACATCACAGAAGTCAGTTAATTCTCAACACAGAGATTATTTCACCTAGATATCATACTACAGAGACTGTGTCTGTTCCCCAAACCAGAAAATACAAAAAAACGTCCAAAACAATTTAAGGGTAACATTTCAATTGATGTTAAACAAATAAAAAACAGATATAATACAGATAAATGATAAAGCTTGGCTAAATTAATATTAGATCCATTTCTACAAAAGCGATTTTTGTAAATGATATGATCACAAATAAAAACCTAGATGTGCTCTGTTTGACAGAAACCTGGCTGAAACCAGATGATTACATTATTTTAAATGAGTCTACCCCCCAAGATTAGTTATAAATATGAGCTGTGTCCAAAAGTTAAAGGGGCAGGTGTTGCTACAATTTATAGTAATATTTTCAGTATTTATCAGAAATCTGGTTTCAAGTATAATTAGTTTAAAGTAATGGTGATTCATATAACATTACCCAGAGAAACAAGTGTTAATGATAAATCCCCTGTGACATTTGTACTGGCTACTATATACAGGCCACCAGGGCACCATACAGACTTTATCAAAGAATTTGCTGATTTTCTGAGTTAGTGCTGGCTGCAGATACAAACTTAATACTGTAGTTGGTGATTTTAATATCCATGTTGATAATGAAAAGATGCAATGGGATCAGCATTTATATACATTCTGAACTCCATTGAGGTGTAACAGAAACTATTAACTCTCTCTCTTTTCTAGCACATATACGGTTGCTCCTTTATGCTTGAAGAAGATTAAGGAAAACAGTCCGACACCATGGTATAATGAGCACACTCGCGCCTTAAAGGTACAATATGTAAGATTTTTAAATTAAAATATCCAAAAACTACTAGAACAGTGGTATATATTTTATGACTTACATTATCCAAATGTTTCGAAGAATGTTTAACCTCTGGGTCTGAGGGTGTTTTGGGGTCCTGGAGAAGTTGACATGCCCTGACATTTGTGTTTCAGTAAAAACATTAATGGCTAAAGACTGATAACACTGTATTCAGCACAAACTGGGCTACAATAATATGTGAGCAGCGTGAATGTACATGTTTGTGTTTTAAAAAAGCTAATTGTTTTGTTGTTATTATGACTATACACAGATAAAAGTAGACCCTTTGCAGTTTCAAAAGATACCTTATTCTTATCGGTACGATAAAAAAACGAATGAGTATTTTTTTGTTCTTTTCGCGCTCATCAAGAAAATATGAGACAGACCGCACCAGTGCAGGCTTCGACCCCAGAGGGGTTAATCCAGAGAAATAAGCAATTTTAACTAGTGACACGGGCCGTGTCCATAGTGTCGCCTGCCAATGACGTCATACACCCTCAATTTCTGGTTTTGTCTTGTAGAAAACATGGAAACACCAAAGACACTTTAGTATGTTATGCATTTATTAGACAGGTGACGACTGCACAGAGTAGCATTATAACAGAACTTTCAAATGTATCTAGTATGATAAAACAGCGATGCTTTACCCCTCATACACACGACCGGAAGGATCGGAAGCGGTCGACTGTGGCATAATAGAAGCTCTGCTGCTTTTGAGCCGTGTGTCGCGCTTGTTCAGCGGCCTTGTTTTGCTTCGACGGCTTTCAGCCTCACCCTGCTTCATACTACGACGTTAATAAATCATTAGCTCATCCATGATCATGATTTCTACCCGAGTCCCGTCGGATTGCATCAGCTGTGGGGATTAAGACGACAACTCCCATGATTCCACACTCAGTCATGGCGTCATCAAACTACGCCTTTGTTTCTTTTGAATACTAGCGGCAAAAACTTACATATTATGCCTTTAAAGAAAGCAGCCCGGAAAATGGAGCGCAGCTTGAAGAAAACAAAACTAGAGGTATTTCGTATTGCATGGCAGGAAAGTACTTCTACTTATAGAAAAGATCTAAAAACTGCTAGATCTACTTACTTTTCATCTCTCTTAGAAGAGAACCCAGCATTTATTCCATACCGTGTCACATGAACTGAAAAATAAGGCATCCAGCACAGCAGTAATGACTTTATGAACTTCTTTACTTCCAAGATCGATACTATTAGAGATAAAATTATAACCATGCAGCTGTCAGCTACAGTATTGCATCAGACAGTGTACTATAGATTCCCTGGGGGAACAGTTCCACTCATTCTCTGCTATAGGACAGAAAGAATTGTATAAACTTGTCAAATCATCAAAACCTACAACATGTATGTTAGACACTACTCCATCTAACCTACTAAAAGAGGTGCTTCCAGAAGTCATAGATCCTCTTCTGAATATTATTAATTCATCAATGTCTTTAGTATATGTCCCCAAAACCTTCAAACTGGTTGTTATTAAGCCTCTCATTTAAAAAACCACAACTTGATCCCAAAGATCTAGTTAATTACAGACCGTTCTCAAATCTCCCTTTTCTGTCAAAGATACTAGAAAAGGCAGTATCCTCACAATTATATTCTTTCTTAAAGAAAAATGGTATCTGTGAGGATTTCCAGTCAGGATTTAGACCATATCATAGTACTGTGAAGACCTCACCTCACCTCGACGACCATCGGCACAAGACCACTGGAACCTGACAAGTCCTCTGAATCATTGAATCATCAATGAACTGACTTTAACTGGAAAAATTACTCTTCTTGTATTATCTTTTCCTGTTTGACTATGTAAAGCTGCTTTGACACAACCAGTATTGTATAAAGCACTATACAAGTAAAAAAAATAAAGGTGACTTGACTTTCTGACCAGTTTCCTCCTGGCTCTTTCATTAATTTTGGAGTGATGTCCTGATCCAGGAAGGGTCTGTGTTGTACCAAATACCTTCCACTTCTTAATAATAGACATCACTGTGCTTCTAGGCATTGATAAAGTCTTTGAATTAAAACATTTTTTTTTTGTATCCATCTCCTGACTTGTGCCTGTCCACAACTTTATCCTTGAGATCTTTTGACAGTGCCTTGCCACCCATATTTTATTGTTTGCTTCAGTTGCACTGCCAAGGCCTGAAATGCTCCAGGTAAGCTCTTTTCATGCTGAGCTACTCAAAATGATCACAGCTGATCACAGTTGAACATGAAATGGCTTTGTGTGCCACTTAGAAGGTGATTAGCTACACCTGATTGAGTTTAGGAGGGGGGGTGATCCTTTTTCCAACTCAGTGATTCTGTTTTTTTTTTCTGGCATGTTGGTGTTATATCTTTCACTTGGATGTTATAAGTTGCACTGAGTGATGATAAAACAAAAACTGTATCCGTCTTCATTTCAGCCTGCAAAGCAACAAAATATTCTATACACACTGTAGCTAGGGTTGACTCATTATTGACTTTTGCTCCTTGTAAAAGAGCTTCATAACATCGCTTTATTAGTGACCTCTTAGTTCTGTTATCCAGGAGCACCCGTTCTGTTGGAGTGGAGCAAGAAGAAAATCCAGGGACGATATGCTTTTACACAAATATCCTAATGTAAAAATACCTGAAGAAGTTATTTCTTTCCCTTTCCCTTCCCAACTCCTGATTAATTTCCACACTCGTAATGTGTTACTAATAATCCTGTTCTGCCCTAGACCAGATATTTTTTTTAAACATCTAAAACAAATGGGAGAGAGAAATTAGTAAACCATGGGTAAACCATCACCGAAGTTCGGTGAGTGATTCAATTTTATGTTGTTTATCATGAACCAAAATACCAGAAAGGGTATGGTTCTTGGGCCTTTACTCTTCATCATCTATACTCTTCATCATCTATATGCTCCCTTTAGGTAACATTATCCATCATCATGGCTTCAACTTCCACTGCTATGCAGATGACACCCAGCTCTATATCAGTTCTCAACACAACTCTTCCTTTCCCACCAACTCCATATCAGCTTGATATTAAGTGATATAAATGCTTGGATGACCATTAACTTTCTCAAACTCAACACTGATAAAACAGATCTACTACTTGTTGGTTCACCAAAAAATGTTGCTCCTTTCTGTGCTGACAATGTTAACATTGCTGGGATCTTGGTTCGACCTTCCATCACCGTTAAAAACCTGGGTATAATCTTTGACTCCTCTCTCTCCTTCCTACCTCACATTTCTTCCTCCGTAATAGCACTCGCTTGCGTCCCTTCTTAAATATCAATGATGCTGAGACACTGGTTCATGCCTTCATTACTTCTTGACTCGACTACTGTAATTCTCTTTTCTATGGTCTACAAACACACCATTAAATAAGCTCCAACATATCCAGACCCCCCCCCCCCCCCCCCAGGTTAGCATCGTTTGGTGGACGAGCATTTTGTATCTCTGCCTAGGGATGTCAAAAAAAATTCGAATTTCGAATATTCGTTGAATTTAAAATAAAAATCCAATGTTGCATTCGAATTTTAGGTGTGCATCAGGCAGCCTTATCAGTGGTGCACCAGATGACGGTGTATGTGTCATTGATTGCATTTTAATGCTTTTATTAGCCTATCCAGTTGAACCCACTAGCGGCGCTGCTACGTTGTTCATTCTATATATTGTGGAAAACAAGAGCATCAGTGTGGAGATGTTATTTATTTCAAAACTGAAACCAAGCTGTTCACACAGAATGCATATTTATCACATATTCTAGAGCGAAATCTATCACCGTTGCACTTGAGACGCACAAGAGAAAGCATGTTTAGAAAGCATTACATTAAAATACATTAAAGCATACATTAAAATTAATGTAAGTTCATCTTTTTAAAAACATGTCTCGAGACTTTATGCCATTTTTCCCCCATCTCACTGCATCTCATGATTTTAAATGAAAAAAGTACTCTTTGTAATTGGTTTTCAGTCCTTTGTATTAAACTATACACACATGCATGATTCTGTTTTGTTTCTAATTGATTAAGCAACTTTAATTATATAAGGTTTATAAACATTATTTTAAACAATATGCACTTTTTTCAAAGATAGTCGTGTTATTTTTATTTATCGTTGGAAGAACATGCATAAAAATTTGTGTTCGATGGTCACCTCTTGTGGCTCAGGAGCGATCCACGCCCCCCCCCCCCCCCCCCCCCCCCCCCCCCCAAGACTGAATTAATGCCTTTTAAATTTGAATATAATTCTAATATTGATGATAGTTATGTACAAAATTTTAATTTAGTTTTTCAGCCTTGCTGACAGCCCTATCTCTGCCCCCACACTCTGGAATTCTATTCCCAAACACATTCGTGATCTTTCTTCATTACAGGATTTTAAAAACCCACCTTAAAACATATATTTTCCTTTCTTGTTTCTCTGATCTCTCTTCATTACAGGATTTTAAACCCCCCCTTAAATGCCATTTTCCTTTCCTGTTTCTCGGATCTCTGACTGCATGATCTAAAATCATCATGTTTTCATGTTTATCGTATTATTCTTTTCTTCTCTTTTTTGCTGTCAGTTATCGGTGTTGATATTGAAAGCGACCTGAGTTTGCAAAAGGCGCTATAGTAATAATAATAGTAATTATTATTATTACTATTATTAAATGTGCAAATTACATCTCAACATCTCACAGCCTCTGCTAGAGGTTCAATAAGGGGGCAGTACTTGGCCACACATCACTTCACTCACTCACTCAATAACCATAGCAAAAAGCAAGAGTGACAATAGGCAACCCTGCCCAGTGCCCCTTTCTATGGTGAAACTCTCAGAATGCCTGCCATTTGTAATAACTGCTGCTACTTCACTATCATACTGTATCTTAATAATTAATTATCCTAAATTCTAACACAGTATTATTTACTCCATAGGTTCTGTATGAAGATTGTAAGATGGTGACTCTTAATGCCCCTTATGTGGCTGGTTTCCTGGGCTTCAGGGAAGCCCCACCTCTGCTACAAGCCCTGGAGAAACTGAAGAACGTACAGCCAAATCTAATGCCACAGGTTAGAGTCATAATCACATCTGTTGCCCTAGTTTAGAGTGACACAGTTACTTACACAGTCTCACTTAGCCAGACTTTTGGCTATTCTGGTTAGGAATAGGGAAACATTATATTATCAAAACATAATTGGAACTGGTTGATAAAGCCTTCAAATGTATACATCAACCCAATATGAAAAATTAGAATTTGAATGAGCTTTGTTCGCCAAGTGTGCACAAACACATGAGGAATTTGTTGTGGGTTCCAGGAGGTCTGGGTACTGTACATACATACATGCATATATACATATATAACATGAGTCAAAGAAGAACATAAAACATTTAAATAAGTAAAAAATAAGAAAAATGAAAAACAAAATAGTAATAAATAAATTAAAAAACAAGAAAGTAACTTGCATTAGATCTGGAGGTTTATGTACAGACAGTGTTCATTATGTACTGTATATACAGCTGTATGAATAAAAGTATGTATTTACATATCACCTAAAGCCACAAGAGCACTGAATTATAATTTATAACAAAAAAGCAGACTGTAAATTGGTGTGTTATTTAAGGTGGAGATGGCCTGCGGAAAAACTGTTTGGCCTGTTTTTATGCCTAGATGCAATTAATGCAATTACATTTTTACACCAGTCGGTTGTGGTAAGGAACGGTCTTTATGAGTAGTCATCATTAAACCAGTCTGTTCATTAATTCACTAATACACTTTGAAAAGCTGATTCATTCATGATTGAAACAAGTTGTTGAAATTAATTTAACTTTGAGCACCACTTTATAAGGTTCAATCAATGGTCATCGTGTCACCTGGGTAACGCTGAAGCTGATGTTTCATTGATGGTGTTGAATCAATGCATTGAACAACGCTGACGCTAGCCATGGGAAATCCCCTTAATTGTTGAAAAGATACTATGACAAAGATAGTATTTCATCACAAACTGTTTAATGAATATATGATTCGGCCTGAAGGACAGACGCAGGTAATCGCACATGCTCAGGTCACCCATCTCAGTCTGCTCTCTCTGTGTGTGTGTGTGTGTGTGTGTGTGGAGGAGCTGCCTAAGCTCCAACCCAGACACAGATAGAGAGCAGACGAGATGTCAGAGGCAGCGGGATAGCTCAAATTATGGCTGCCACTAACGACTATTTTTATTTCGATTAATCTATCGCCTAATTTATCGATTAATCGATTAATCTAAACGATTAATTTCCCGCAAAAAAATCTACAATTTTACTTAAGAATATTTTATTAAACTATATTTCATTAAACCAAATGAAATTCAAAAGTAAAAAAGTAAAGTGCAACATAAAGTGCAAGAAGCAAGTGTCCATCTCATAGTCCAAATCACTGAAATCAAAGTTCAGTATTATAGTGTAAGAATGACAACATATCCACGTGTTCTAGGCGACTACTAATACAATTATAATCAAAAAACACTTTTTAAAGAAGTATTTACCAGAAATATTATTTACCATAATTTATTTAGGAGAAAAAAGTTAAATGTGCAGTACTTCTGAAAAAAAAAACTTTGTAACCTTTTTTTTTTTTTATAAAATCAATTAATTGGAGATGCTTTTGTTTATTAATTTAATGGAACCATTAAAATGGAATCCAGAAAATAATGGAAAACAGAATTTGGTAAAGATAAAACTGTAAAACTCAATTAATTAGACAAGCTTTTTGATTAATACAATTTAATTTAACCATTAAAACAGAGTATAGAAAAATGAAAATGGAATAAAATGAATTTGGAAATAAAACGGATTTCATAGTGCCCTATAATTATAATTTTTTTTGTGGTAATAAAAATAGATGTAAGTGAACAATAGCCTTTAAAATTACTTAAAATACATATATAATAGCAATGAGGCAATAATAATTAGTTCAAATAAAGTATCAAAAGCAAGAAATCATGGTTTTATTGAACAAAATTGTTTAAATACATAATGTATTATAAACAATAGAGCTAATGTACATTACGCATTACAACAAAGGCCTGCAGGGGGTGCCAACGGCCTGGTGATTGTTTTTACACATTGCTGTGCGATCTAATCCTTGTTTAATATTGACTAAGCACCATTTCATTCAAATGTCAACTTAATCTTTAATATTTGGCCATTTCTTTAGGACAGAAATGCCATAGCCACTGTAATTAAATGAATATGTGGACATCAAAACGTGTAAATTCAGAGTGAGGGTTTGAGCTTATATTTTGAAACCACGATGAATTCTCCTGTGTTTGCGTAGATTTATAAATGATTTACCTTACAAATCTGATGAAATGGCGCACGTTGCGTTCTTAGACCCAAACTCACAACAACATGCAGAGATGGAGTTTGAGCCGCTCTACACGTGTAAATGATAACAGTTCCTGTGGAACTACTGTGAACGGAGTTGCTGTGTGACGCATGTACATAATTAAAGCGCATATACTGTATTAGAACTGCATTGCATATAATTAATTAAATCGTAGCGTTTGGGAATTCACAATTATGCTTAATTATGTTGTTTTAATATATCATGCAGCCTTGGAAAACAGACTAATAATGTGTTTTATACCTTCTCGTCTGTGAAATGTGCCACTTCCGGTATTTTGCCGGTTAATGTCAACCTGCAAAATGAAGTCGAGGATTTTTAAAAATCGAATAGTCTAATAAAATCGATGAATCGCGACAGCCCTAATAACTACATTTAACATTAATTTTTTTATCTAAACAAACATGCATGTCAACACAATGGGCAATACTGCGTCACTAAAACTTATCATGGTCATGTCCATATTTCGTACAATAAGTCAATATAGTAATTATCGCAACAGGCCTAGGATCAACAGCATTTTTTCCCCTCTTCTCATATATGTCATGGTGGGCCAAATTAAAGGTCACCATGGGTGGATCTGGATTGAAACATTATATATCAAGTGGTAGTTCCAAGCAGGTTTCGTTCTTATGTATTGTGTCTAGCTCATGAACATTTACTTTCCGGCCATTTGGGGGTAACGAAAACTTACCATTGTATTCTCCAGCATTTTTTTTGGCCTGGGTTGAAATGAGATGTTGCAAAAGTCTGTCGTACTTGTCATACTTGTCAAATGGCAGGTAAGCCAAATCAGGTCATCTCGCCCGCTCCACTTTCTCCTATTGCCCCTGCCTGGACCTTTGCTTTGTACCTGGATTATCCCTCTAGTCTCGCCCCGTTGGATTATGTTCGCCATCGACTGACCCTCGCTTGTTTGCTGGACTGCTCTTGTTTTGTCTTTTATATACCTGTTTGCCATTGCCTGACCCTCGCCTGTTTTGACCACGCCCTTAATAAAGCTTGCAAATGGATCCGTACGTCTCACGTCTTGTTTGCCCCGTAACAGAATACTCGGCCACATGAGGATCCAGCAGCTTTTCATGTGGACATTGGCCAGGTATGGACACTGCAAAACTTTTATTAGCCTTAAAGCAGGGCACACGCCCGCTTGAAGGCTATATTCAAGAGTATCTGGATATTGCGTGTTATTCTGATCTGCCAGATTGTGTACTGATAGACTTTTTTTTGTGATGGAGTAAATGAACCTTTAAAGTCACGATTAACCCGTGAGGGTCCCCGTTCTTCTCTAAGCTATTTTTTTTTATTTTGTTCTGCTGTGTGTCGACTCCGTGTTCACGGTGGGTGTTGCGGAGAAACATGACACAGAGTCCGCTTGTGTAATGGCAGCCGCACTAGAGCACGCTCACAAAATGGTGGCTTTTATCCACCAATCAAAGCGCTCTTTACTGAACAGACTCAAGAAGCTCAACGCTGCGCTTGTACTGTGCATTGTTTCTATGATCGGGTCCTTGATGTAAAGACATTTTAATGAGTACTCTTTTTTTTTTCGCACCTGATTACAATTTTCTACAACTCACAGTATGATTATATCGTTTCGCACATATACATCTACCCGTTAGCCTGCTGTCTAATACAACCAAGTGTGCACTTTACCCTGTTTTATCGATCAATCTGTAAGTTATCAATAGGTTGTAAATGTCCAGTATTTCATTAATACACAATTTATGTAAATGGGTTCTGTTGTTTTAGTGTATTCTATATAGGCTATCACATTCGCAATAACTTTTGATCAGGCATTAAAAACAGCGAACACACACAAGCGATGATTTAGCTGAAGATGAAAACCACACTCCGAGTGGTAAAGTCATTTATTTATCGATTCATTTTCTTATAGTTATAGCTGGTCTCATGTACTTTAAACCCCCTGACTAAATCGTATTTAAAATTATGCAATCGTTTAGCACGAATCGGTGTTTTACTGATTGTTTTATCGCCATTCATCCTGTGATTACAAGTGTTCTACAAACACCTTCTCATAAAAATCTGGCATGGACTATAACTTGTTTGTAACACTGCACACTTAATTAACTAAAACAGCCTTTAATCATAAGAAAATGCCATCAGATAAAAAAACGACTTTACTCACTCGCTGAGTGTGGTTTTCATCCTCCGTGCTGAAATCTCTCCGCTGTGTGTGTTTGAAATCTCCCTTAGGTGGTAGTAGTTGTTTTTAATGCCTGATCAAAAGTTATTGCGAATGTGATAGCCTACTACTACTACTAACAACAAAACATATTACATAATTGTTGTTATTAAATGAAATATCTGGACATTTAACACTTATTTGATATCATTACAGATTGATCTGAATAAACGAACATGATCTCATGATAATTCGTATTTTACGTAAAATGTGGTTCTATAAAACGTACATTTACTTATGTTTTTACAGGCAGTAAAACGTACAATACTGACGTATTTTCAGCATTTAAACGTACAAAACTGACGTATTGACGACACCTAAAAATGAATCCTTATGAATATTGAAATCGCGGCATTAATTTTTAGTTTTTAGTTGTCATATGAATTATCTTGTTTTCAATTGCATTATTAAATTGTTTACTAATTTACATTTAACATTTCGTTTTGTTGTGTGATTTCTGCTGCCAGCTCGTTTCCAAGAATATGCCTACAGAATGTTAAACACGACTTCACTTTAAACCTTAAAATAAATAGCATTTCTGCAATCGTTTAACCTTGTCATGTAATGTTTACTTTGATTGCCATGGGCCACAAAAGGCGTTTTCTCCGACATGCTGTGACTGACAATAGAACTATAAAATACACCAAAAACGCAACATAATTACGAAATGAAACAATTTTATTTGTGCGCTGTAATCAAAATCTTCCGAATCCATAGGACTGCGAGGAACAGACCCAAATCCAAGCCTTTATTCGGCAATCTTCTTCTCCATCCCGAGCAGCGAGTCCAGTGACCGTAAGCAGCAAAGCCCACGCTGACTGATGCGCTCTTTACAAATTCAAATGTTGCCGCTTCAAACGACAGGTTTTACGGCAGGATAATCGAACGCTCATTGGCTCTCTCCTGGAAAATTATCTGGATAAGATTTTCAGCGATTAACAACATAAATTCTGCTTTGGATCACACAAACCTACTGTATTCCGCCAGAGAGGACTGCGGGTGCAATGCATCGTCATTTGGATTACTCTTAGTACTGCTTTTGACATTTTTGCAATAAATAAATGATTGTAATTGCATTTGTCTGTCTGTCATGTTTTTCTTATTCTGTACAGAAATGTTTAGGCTTATAGGTAGGAGTGGAATTAGCGACTATAAAAATATTTTAATCCTATATTGTTACTAAAATGGTTATTTCCCTGCATATTTCGGTCAATTATGTTTTATATTCTTTTATATTCGCTATAAAATGGGTAAGCTAAGGTTTTGGGGGTAGGTTAAGGGGTCTAAAAATCTAAATTGCGTATTAATAAAATGATAAAAATCCATTGATACGAATATCTTAATGATATAAAAGATACGTAAATATTTTTAAGCTTTTTAGCTAAAAATACGTAGCGATTTGTATGTTTTAAATGTTGAAATACGTCTAAACTGTATGTTTTAGCATGAATAAAAACGTACAAAAATGTACGTTTTGTGCTTGTAAATGTTACGTATTAATACCTACGTATAAACAGGAGACCAGGCTGAATAAACGGTTTTTTTAAAACAATTGTGCAACTTTGGTGTATAAGACAGCAGGCTAACCGGGTAGCTGTATTTTGTGCGAACGATATAAATCATAATGTGATTTTGTAGAAATTTTAATCAGGTGCTAAAAAAAAAAAAAAAAGAGTGCCCATTAAAATGTCTTTACATCAAGGACCCGATCATTGAAACAATGCACAGTACAAGCGCAGCGTTGAGCTTCTTGAGTCTGTTCAGTAAAGAGCGTTTTGATTGGTGGATTAAAAGTGGATTATTGGCTGAACGGAACATCCTCCAAAAAAATATATTTTTGAATCTTAACCTGACAGGAAGGTCTCAAAAATACCACACACAAATTCAAAGCAGTCCACGCATGTGTGATGATTTGCAAATGCAAATTCAACGATCCATAAATACATGTAACATCATTCATAAATGTGTGATGGAAATTAATTCAAGAACTTGATATATACATATTTGTGTAAACATTTTAAATTTATTTAGGTAAGATGCTTTTGTGTCAGCATTTGGGGAAATATTTATGCTTTTACATCTGTATTTATGAATTGTGTTTTGAATGTATGAATCGGATTTTGTAAATGTAAATTGTGCTGTGAATTTATGAATTTTGTTTTATAAATGTATTATTTTTGAGGCCGATCTGACTCCATACCATTCAAGATATCCAAAATTAATTTGCAATTTAGCATCTTCAGTATCTTGGCATCATGTTGACAAGGTTTAGCATGAATTGCATGATTCTTGCATGATTAGAGCGCCTCCTCCACACCCATTTCTGAGCTTTTGTCAATGTCTAACTATCATTAATACTGGTTATATGTATCCAGTTTCATGAAATTCTAAGCATGTTAAGTGCCTTAAAAACACCTGAAAAGAATATTCAATTTTGACATGTTGCCATGGCAACATTATTTAAGATATCAAGAATCCTTTCGCAGTTTTACATCTGCGTTGTTTTGACATTATTCTGATGAAATTTGAAGCAAATCGAGTAAAAATAAGAGGTTGATTTAAAAGCATTTTAAAAGTGACACACTTCCTGCTGCCAGTTGGTGGGGCTACAACTTTTACTCATAATAGTCACATCGATGTGATCGGCATCCTACAACGAACAAACTGCTGAAGTTTCATCAAAATCAGGCAATGTACACGTGCAAGTTATTAGACACTTCCTGTTTCCTATTTTTTGCCATAATTTTATCGCCTCACCACAGCCAAACCATTTGATATATCAAAAGTCCCTTCACAAGTTACCATCCCCAATGTCTTGAGGTTATGTTGACCTAGTTTGGTGACAATTGGATGAAAAACCTAGAAGTATTAAAAAGTTTGATGCATGTGCTTATACCCTGAATAGCTCACTTCCTGTTGGGCGGAACATATGACATGCAGTGTGAATATGTTCAGCTCAGTGAGATCTATACGTACCGAGTTTCATGTATATGTGCATGTATGTATGTATTATATAGCAAGTTTTCTGACTGGGTTCCAGGGGGCGCCGTATGGTCCCAGCCTCTGCAGTGTCCTAATGACCACAGATTCCAATGTGTGTGCCAATTTTCAAGAGTTTTTGAGCATGTTAAGGGCCCCAAAAAGCCCTGGATGGGAAGGAAGGGCAGTGTGCATGCACAGGGGGAAGAGAGAAGAGGCGTGCTCGGCTTTTAACAGCGGCGGTGACGAGGCTCCATTCACTTCTAACAGCGGTGGTGACGAGGCTCCATTCACTTCAGGTGTGCCTCATCACACGCTGCCAGACCTGTTTATGTTTATGTCTTTTGTTTTGTTTGTAAATAAAAACAGATGCTCATTCATCGTCTCAAGCTAATATAGCCAAATCTTAATTCTGCACTTTTTTTTGTCCTTCTTAATTCAAAATAAAATATCAATTCTGATAATCTCGTGTTGCTAATCTCAGGTTTGTTTATGCGATAAACTCATGGACACAAGAAAAATATGTTGTTACCTAGTTTTGTCGCAGCCATGATATAAGGATATCAACAAAATGATGTCGTGGCCACAACATATTATCACGTTCCCACAAGTTGTGGCCACAACAAATCTAATTGAATGTCCCTTCCCAGTCACCATACTTTCCTTTATATAATTTAATCAATTTAAATAACACGTGATTTCCATGTTACTATCAGGTACAACATTTAGTCATGGCTTGATTTACTGAGGCATAAATAGCAGTAAACAATTTTGTGACATGAACGTCTGACTGGAGGGCTCTAGCTAGGGCAGACGTTAAAGACTCAAAACAGGTGGAACAACTCAGGACTCGAGAATCAATGGTACGGCTCTTCCGATTTCCAATTTGGTTTGTTTCCACGACTTATGTGGCCAATTTCCATATACGAGGTCACTTTATCTCATGCCAAGCACCTGGAGAGACTGGTGAGTACACAAGTGAGGAAATGGATTGGACTACCAAGATGCCTTAGCAACATAGGGCTGTACGGCAATGGAGATCTCTCTCTCTTCCATGCTGCTCCAACATTGGCGACAGGGAGGAAATGGAATCCAGTTCCAGCAGTTGCTGATGCAAAAGCAGCCCTCAGACACTGGGATATTGTGGGACAAGTCCAATATGGCAGAGGGGAACTTGGGTTGGGAATAATAACACCTATGTGGCAAAAGGCAACACCAGAGCTGTCTCCCAAGCCCAACAAGGCCGCTGGATGTGGTGGGAAGGTAAAGAACAGCGTAAAATCACTTGGAGTGAGCTGTGAAGCATGGAAACAAACAGGCTAAGTTTCATCGTTAGAGCCACATATGATGTGCTGCTCTCTTCAACAAACTTGCAGGTATGGTGTGGACAAGACCCAGCCTGCCACCTGTGTGCAGCCCCGGCAAACCTCAGACATATTCTGGTGGGTTGTAAGAACAGCCTGATATAGGGAAGGTACACATGGGTCCACAATCAAGGACTGAAGTTCTTGGTGGCAGCAATAGAGATCAAGAGAGCGTCAACAAACGCCATCCACCAAAATGCCAACAAAACCTTACCAAAAAGGCAGTCCTTTGTTAGGGAAGGGGAGAAAAAGTGGGCTAAGTCCCTGTCCCCTGACGCAGGCCAGCTGAATATAGCCAGGGACTGGGAAATGCGAGTCGACTTAATCCACATGCTCACTTTCCCATTTGAAATTGCAGTCACTGATCTGCACCCAAACCTGGTTCTCTGGTCCAACTCCAGCCGGATTGTCATCATATTCAAATTGACAGTCCCTTGGGAAGAGGCCATTAACGAAGCTGCGATTTGCCAACTTGGCAGCTGAGGCAGAGGAGGGGGGCTGGACAGTGAAAGTATACCGAGTGGAAGTGGGCTGCAGGGGTTTTGTGGCTCAGAGGACAGGTCCAGCGGAGGATAGTCAGGGAACTTGTCACTGTTGCCGAAAGAAGCAGCCACTGGCAATGGCTGAAGCGGATGGACACAATTTGGGCTGCCAAATGACCATGTAACAAAGTGACACACACCCGGGTCTCATCAGCTTGTGGTGGGCCTGCCTTGGTATTTGTCACTCCTGTCATGACCCCGGAGGTCGTTCCCCTGTCCGACCACGCTCCATGTGTTGGGAGTTGCGCTTTGATGTGTGTGGGCAGCATACACCTTCCCAGAATACCCCTCTCTGTCACGATTCCCGCCCAGCCTCCCTCTCCCACCATCTCTCATGAGTCGTCTCTGGCTTCGCCTCGTCCCTTCAACCCTCCGGCTCCGTTGGGCTCCTCCCTCCCTCCAGCTCTACCGTGGTCCTCTGTCGCTCTGGCTCAAAAGCGGCACCATGGGCCGCCTTCCTTGCTGCGTTCTGGTCTCGCCTGGGTCCTCTGTCTACTCCGCCCTGGCTCCTTCCTCCGTCTTCGCCACCTGATTCATCCTGCTCCAAGTCCCTCCTGTCTTCTCCCTGGCTCCTCCCTCCGTCTGAATCCTCCCTGGTCCCTTCGGTTCCCTCCTGTCTCCTCCCGCCATTGTTGCGCCTGCGCGAGTGCGCCTTCGTGAGGGGGGATACGTCACATTTTTCGTAGTTTTTTACTTTCTGTTGCAACCGTGGTCCACTGTCTTGTTAGTTGTCATGTTTTTAATTGGATTTTGTCATTCAGTTCAGGTGTGTCTAGTCATTATCCAAGTTTCACCTGTGAATTTTAGTTCCTGTCTGTTCAGCGTTAGTTGGTTGGGTCCCGTTAATTTTATGTGTGTCTCCAGCCTCTCCTTTTGTGATTTACGTATATGTTATTTCAGATGTTCTCACAGAATATACTTTTTTAACCGCCACCTTACCCTTAGCGGCAACATTAGGAATGTGTAATTTGCTGAATTTACTGTTAATACACTGTACCATACACTTTGAAAAGTTATAAGTGAAAAAAAAAATTGTTTGGAGCTCTTCTCCCAGTATTAGCTGCGTATAGAGAAATTAAAGTGAAACATTTAATTTTGGAAACATAGATAAAGCTGCTGTTCGTAACTTGTTTTTGTTAAAAATGATCCGAAATCAACATTTGATCAAGTACCTTATCCAGTGTTCAAAACTATCGCCTTACTGTAGCCCGATTCACAATGTTTAGCTTATAATAATGTTTTCTAATTGGAGTGGTACGGGTAGGTTTTCGCGGGAAATTCGAGCATGCTGCCGCGTCATTATGTCACGTCTGTAAACATAAAGAAGTTGTCCCGGCTACTAGGCACATGCGAATGTGAGGATGCTGCAGGTGGAGGATCGTTAATAGCCTTTTTTTCACAGCAGCTGGAATAATTTAATGTATCATCGATGGCGGATTGTAATCCAGAAATGATTGTGTTTATGAAACACGTGAATGAAATTAAATTATATTCCAGTTTTAAATGTGCTTCTGATTAAAGATAGCCTGGATTACAAAGATTTGTATTTTAAAGAAAACGAGTTTGAATGGAGCATAATTCGCTTTTTGGGTTAAAAGAATTTCTTAATATGAAATTCGAGTTGTATGACAATTAGAGATTAGACTGTACAGAAATTGAAATCTACACGCTAATACACACTATATTCACATAGTCGCGTAATGCTGATGTTGTTAACATTAACATTACTTTATTTGAGAATAAAGTATAACAATAATCAGGGTTGCACATAAGTGGTCCGCACACTTTATTATTTAGTTTATTATATAATTTAAAAAATCGAACGAAATAAAGTGCAATAATATTATTGTTACGAATCCTGTCCATGAACTTCCGTCTTCTTGCCACCAGAGGTTGCCCTCCCATTATATTGACTCTCACACCCCACAGACTGTTACACATCACCCTGGACTACATTTCCTATACTCCATTGCACTAATCACAAGCTCACATGAAACTTATCACACACAGCTTCTACCAATTACACCCACTATAAGAATCAGTCCCAAACAACCATTCAACTCCGAGTTTGTTCACATTTATGCGCTCACCACTAGATCGCTACTTTATGAAGCCGCTTCCAAGTTCTGAGTCGGCCTTGTCATAGTCTGATTTCCCAGGTTTTTTGATCCTAGCATGTTATCTCGTCCTTTCTGATTTCTGCTGCCCTTAATTTATAGTCGTTTTGGATTACCTTTGCCCTTGCTGGTCATGACTGTGTTTGCACCTCGTTGGATTATTGCTTTTTTGGATTCCTCTTTTGTCTGCCCTCTACTATCGTTTGCTGGGTGTCCGACGCTTGCCTGTGTTGACCCGCCTGTAATAAAAGGCTTTGCATATGGATCCGCATGCCTCTCGTCTCATCGGCTCCGTTACAATTATCACTATTACTAATTTATTTTTTATAGTTAAATTTAATGGGTCACACTATGTGCAATTTGAGGACCGAACCAAATCTCCAGGTTCTCTTATGAGAACCAGGCTGAAAAACTTATGTGCACCCCTGACAATAATAATAATTTGCACGGTTTGATCTGATATGAGCTAATTTAGATTAAATCACCATTGATAGTGCTATTTATTGTAATGCTTTTTTCCTCAGTTAGTCAGAACAAAAGTGGCATACTTCTATTGGTTAGTATATGCAATATGACAGGCAAGAATCTGTGATTGCGAAGTACATAATTCCACACCGGCAAGTGGCTGACTGCTATCAATTCCGCAACCCTTAGATTCATCCGCGCTGAGGCCGTGCTACCACAACCCACGCAAGGAAGATAATTCCGCAGACAGCTGCAAATTACAGGTTTTCAAACAGGGATAGCGACAAAGAGGCAAAACGTACAGACTGCAGCTTTAAACAAAATCATCATCACGGGACCAAATTTAGTACTGAACATAAAACGTAGGCCTTTATTCCCTTGCGAAAATAACCATGGTTTTATTATAGTGACAGTAACCATGTTTTTTTTTTTTTGGTGTATTAATTACAAATTAACCATTTGTATAGCCACAATTTTACTACAAATACCTTGATTAAACTATGGTTAGTGTAGCAACACCAAGGTTAATTTGTGGTTACCATGGTTTAACTATAGTAAACAATTTTTTATTATTTAGGATAAAAAAATTATATAGTAACCTTATATTGCATAAGGGTTATTTGAACAAAATTCAAATACAGAAAGACTTTGATTCGTGCTTAGTTCTAAATCTATATTATAATTAGAAATGCTCGTCAGCATGTTATGTGTCTTAACCTTGAAAATATATATATTTTTTTTACTTTTTAGTACACTCTAAAAATGCTGGGTCTTTTTTATTTTTTATTTTTTTTTACCAAACACTTTGGTTGAGCCCGCGGGCTTTTTCAGCATCGCCGAATTGGTGCATTTCTTCAGTGAAATACAGGTTTGTGTACGTTTTATTTGATCTAAAAAGTCATTACTGTGCTGTAAATCATTTTATTATATGCAAGGCAACATATAGGGACGCGATGTCAGTCACCTAAACAAGGTTTAGGTATTTTTATTCCTAAAAATCCTGAATCTAATTAGTTTGGTGTCACGAATCCGGTCCATGAACTTCCATCTGCTAGCCATCAGAGGTCACCCTTTCCGATTTCATTGACTCTCGCACTACACACTGTTGCACATCACCCCGGACTACATATCCCATCATTCATTGCACTGATTGCACTCAGCACGGATTGCACACAGCTGTTCACACTGATTGCACCCAGCTGTTTCATATCACTCCCTCACTATTTAACACTCACTCTGATCCCTTCCCTCTGCCGAGTATTGTTTAGCGCTTATCCTTAGATAGCTACACTACAGAGCCCTCATTAGTTTCCCTGCCTTAGCCTTAGCCTTAGCCTAGTTTTGCCTCGCCTTGTCTGTTTTCTCCGGTTTTGATCTTCGCCTGTTTTCCTGGATTTCTCCCTTTAGCCTTGCCCCTGTGACTCTGTCTGCCTATCGTCAACCCACGCTAGCCCTAGGATTATTCTTGTGTTTTGCCTGCCATATACCTGTCTGCCTTTATCTGACCCATGCCTGTTTTATGACCACGTCTCTGTCTTCTCCAAATAAAGCTTTGCATATGGATCCGCACGTCTCACGTCTCGTCAGCCCCGTTACAGTTTGGATGTTAAAATATCTTCTCTGAATTGTGTATTTGTTTATGGGCAGGTTATGTCTGAATTTTGCAGTTCCCCCGCCAAACGAGCCCAGTTCCGGCACGAGATCCATCGTTTGTGAAAACTGGATAACAGAGACCGGTTGATTACATATGTAATTTTTAACTTCTTAATTTTTGTTAAACGAGTTTAAATTTAGGCAATATTGTATACTTGTTAAAACGGTGTAAAATAAGCTGTATTAAGAAGTGTGCCCGTCGAAAATAAACAGGCTATTTAAACTGGTTGTGTCATGTGTTTTACAAAGATTTAGAGGATCGTTAATCTGTAACTACTAATTCATATATGAGGTTACTTATTATAATTATTATTACTATAAACATGAATGATTAGTCAACTCATAAATAATACTGTAAACAACAACTTTCTGGGTCAAGTTAGCCCAACATGTTTTCTGTTCTGTTCACCCAGCTGCTAGGCTAAAAACCACCAAAATCAACCCAGTGATTTTTAGATTGTCAATCTATTAATTGAAACCGTAACATTGAAATACATCAAACTAAATTATCGTAAAACAAACATAATTGCAGTACTTTATTATCAGACTTTTTCCCTTATGTTGTAAATGTAATGTATAACCAAATTACACTAACAAATAGACTGTAGAATGCAAGACCTTGGAAACATTTATTGGTGTTACATGGTGACCATTCATCCGCGTGCTTCTGAGTTCATGCTTTACCTTGACGGACTTAGGAGCTCAGTTGTGAGCGGGACAGAGCGGAAAACAAAATATCCTGCTGTACCTCGTCTGAGGAGCTCACCTGAGTTGGCTAGACTTAAAGTGGGGGAGGGTGCATTGTTTGCATTTAAATGTTGTGGAACATTCTGACACACTTAACGTGTGACGCACAGTAACAACAACAACTGAGAAACATTTTTTCCTCACATTTTTCTTAGGATAAACACTAGCCAGTTCAAAAACTATACCATAATATAAGGTAAAGACAACATTTGAAGAGTTCATTTACCAAAACAGATAGCTCTGTTTTTTTACATTTTCAGAAATCATGTTTCTTTGTTTGTTTGTTTGTGCATTCCAAGTAATATCAATCAAACTGCAGTTGGGTTGTTTTGATTAAGTAATAATAACAAAAAAATACAGGTAACTTACAAAATTAAAGTTCATTGAAAATATGCTTTTTATACATGGCAAAAGCAGATAAGTAGTACGTAAGATGGTGCTTATGTCAATTTGATTGATGGCTTTGACCTTTTGACCTTTCCCCTCCCCCCCGTGGCCCCTCCCCCTGTTCGCAACCACCCACGTTGGTTGACCTCGTGACCTGTTAGATGTCCAGATGTGAAAACCGGCATATGTGAAATTCCGACGTCAACCTATGACCTCCGGGGGAAGACATATGATGTTTGTTCAAATGTATGTATGTGTCCAGCGGATGACAGGAGATAAATTAACTCCTGAGGAATGTTTTTGTAGATTTTATGGTCCGTTCCCACATCCGTGGTTTACCCATCTGGGGTCCGTGTGTCCGGTTGCATTCCAAGTCAGGGCATTTTTGCTCGCTCTCACTATATGGGAGATGTGAGATAGATATCGTTTTAAGGGCAATAATAAGTAGACAATTCTGTCAGATCATGAAATCATATCACAATATGTGTGCCCACACACATATATGTTGACTATTTAAAAAAGATGTTAAATAAAATATGTAACATGACTAATAATAAAATTGGGGATAAATCAATAAATAAAGAAATACAATTCCTCTTACATTTTTCCATGAGAAAGTCTTTCTCCTAGTGCAGGATTTTCCCCAAACACCCTCTCTCTCTCTCCTCTCTCTCTCTTCTCTCTTTCTCTCACGCAAGCACGCATGCACATTCAATCGTCCCGAGTCTTATTCTCTTCTTTTAAATGAAAATAAATTAATTAATTATGTGATCGCACGTGATATAAAACAAAACAAAACATTTACACTACATTTTTTAATATTTTCAGAAACATAATTTAGTATAATTTATCATTTAAAAAAAGCTGTTATGCTCATGAGGACAATCATTTGGAGTATTACTACACTCTATTATGACACTCCATAGACATAATGATTTTTACTGTACAAACTGTACACCTACCATCACACAAAAAAATTCTGCATACATACATTTTTAATAAAATATTGTTTTTAAGCCATCCGAATTATGAGGACTCAAGAAATATCCTCATAAACACATTTGCATTGTTATATCAGTGTTATAACCCTGGCATATCCAATTTGTGTTCTGATCAATATAAGCACGCACACACATCTCTCGTGTATTAAATAAATTCAGTGCACACAGACTGAAGTAGTTTTAGTCTTTGGTTCTTTTAATTGTGATGATTTTGGCTCACATTTAACAAAAACCCACCAATTCACTATCTCAACAAATTAGAATACTTCATAGACCAATAGAAAAAACATTTTAGTGAATTGTTGGCCTTCTGGAAAGTATGTTCATTTACTACATGTACTCAATACTTGGTAGGGGCTCCTGTTGCTTTAATTACTGCCTCAATTTGGCGTGGCATGGAGGTGATCAGTTTGTGGCACTGCTGAGGTGGTATGGAAGCCCAGGTTTCTTTGACAGTGGCCTTCAGCTCATCTGCATTTTTTTGGTCTCTTGTTTCTCATTTTCCTCTTGACAATACCCCATAGATTCTCTTTGGGGTTCAGGTCTGGTGAGTTTGCTGGCCAGTCAAGCACACCAACACCATCATTTAACCAACGTTTGGTGCTTTTGGCAGTGTGGGCAGTGCCAAATCCTGCTGGAAAATGAAATCAGCATCTTCAAAAAGCTGGTCAGCAGAAGGAAGCATGAAGTGCTCCAAAATTTCTTGGTAAATGGGTGCAGTGACGTTGGTTTTCAAAAAACAAAATTGACCAACACCAGCAGATGACATTGCAACCCAAATCATCACATACTGTGGAAACTTAACACTGGAATTCAAGTAACTTGGGCTATGAGCTTCTCCAACCCTTCCTCCAGACTCTAGGACCTTGGTTTCCAAATTAAATACAAAACTTGCTCTCATCTGAAAAGAGGACTTTGGACCACTGGGCAACAGTCCAGGTCTTCTTCTCCTTAGCCCAGGTAAGACGCCTCTGACGTTTGTCTGTGGTTCAGGAGTGGCTTAACAAGAGGAATATGACAACTGTAGCCAAATTCCATGACATGTCTGTGTGTGTGGCTCTTGATGCCTTGACCCCAGCCTCAGCTCATTCCTTGTGAAGTTCACTCAAATTCTTGATTTGATTTTGCTTGACAATCCTCATAAGGTTGTGGTTCTCTTGGTTGGTTGTGCATTTTTTTCTTCCACACTTTTTTCCTTCCACTCAACTTTCTGTTAACATTCTTGGATACAGCACTCTGTGAACAGCCATCTCTTTGGCAATGATTATTTGTGGCTTACCCTCCTTGTGAAGGGTGTCAATGATTGTCTTCTGGACAACTGTCAGATCAACAGTCTTCCCCATGATTGTGTATCCTAGTGAATTAAACTGAGATACCATTTTGGAGGCTCAGGAAACCTTTGCAGGTGTTTTTAGTTAATTAGCTGATTGGTATGTCACCATATTCTAATTTGTTGAGAGTGAATTGGTGGGTTTTTGTCAAAATCATCACAATTAAAAGAACTAAAGACTTAAACTACTCAGTCTGTGTGCATTGAATTTATTTAAAAAACGAATTTCACAATTTGAGTTGAATTACTAAAAATAAATGAACTTTTCCATGACATTCTAATTTATTGAGATGCACCTGTACACATCCCTTTATAAAAACAAACATTTACTATAGTTTCAGTTGACAATAAAAATGCTTTACATTATTCTGGGAGCGATGATAACCAGCCAGAAGTTTAATTAGGAGAAGCTCTTCTGTCTCTCGTTCTAACCCTTACCCTCACCTTCTTTCTCTCTCTCTCTTTCTCTCACAGAACACATTTCACACAAGGCCACTCGCACACACACACACACCCGCCTTGGTTTTTGTTTTCTGGGGACACTCCATAGGCGTAATGATTTTGTACTGTACAAACACCTACTCATCACACAAAAATGTCTGCACATACTTACATTTTTAATTTAATATTGTTTGTAAGCAGTCTTAATTATGAGGACTCAAAACTCCAAATTTTATTTCCAAATATAAACCAAATTTACATTGTTATATCAGAGTAATACCCATGTCATTATACAAATTTGTGCTCTGATAAATCATATAAACAAACACACACATACATAAACATTACAGGCTAAAAGAGACTTATCCCCATTTTAAAGAATATGACAGCATGTTAATAAAGCAAATCATTCATTTTAAACAAGTATTCAACATTTATTTATGCTTATTGAACTTATAAAACACATCGTAGTAACAAACATTTTACTAAAGCAAAGCAAATCATTTATCATACATTTTAATCATGTATTCAACATTTATTTGTTTGTTGAACTTATAAAACACATTTTAAACAAGCATTTTAAACGTAAATTGTCGTTTTTCACTAACTACGCATAAACGTCGTTTTCGCAAAAGCACAAACATGTACAATCATGTCAAAACATCTCCAGTACACCAGTGATTATACATAACATACTTGATAAAAAATAAACATTTACTATAGTTTCATTTGACAAAAAAAACGCTTTACATTATTCTGGAGCCAATGACGTTGATACCCTCGAGTAAAATGTTTACAAAATGTACATAAGTTGGAAAATTAAATCCTGCTTTGAGCTCTTCTCACTAACAGAAGTGAAATGTCATTCTGAGAAGGTCGTGCTGACACACGCACATGCATACACACACACACACACACACACACATACGCGCGCCATGGTTTTTGTTTTCTGGGGATACTCCATAGGCGTAATGATTTTATACTGTACAAACACCTACCCATCACACAAAAATTTCTGCACATACTTACATTTTTAATTTAATATTGTTTGTAAGCAATCTTAATTATGAGGACTCAAAACTCAGAAATTTCATCATAAACCAAATTTACGTTGATATATCAGAGTAATTATACAAATTTGTGTCCTGATAAGTCATATAAACAAGCACGCATATACATAAACATTTTGCGCAAAAAGGGAGTCTTATCTCTATTTTAAATAATAAAATATATGACATCATAGTAACATGTTACTGAAGCAAATCATACATTTAATCAAGTATTCATCATTTATTTAAGTTTATTGAACTTAGAAAACACATTTTAAAATGAAAATGTTAGTTTTTCACTAACTAT
>JADLZN010002427.1:0-42234 GCA_018155175.1 Sinocyclocheilus anophthalmus | reverse complement strand
AATAATCTGCCATGGGTCTTCTTTAAACTGAGACCAAACTTACCTCTGTGCTCCAAAACTTCACATTTTTATTACAGTTTTTCAACATGGACATTTTTTGTCCACTATGGACCTATGTGTAATTTTTTTTAATTGACGCACAAGGGGTGGTTAATATATGACGTGACATGTGTCCAAGTATGGTGACCCATACTCGGAATTACTGCTCTGCATTTAACCCATCCAAGGTGCACACACACAGCAGTGAACACCCACACCGTGAACACACACCCTAGCACTGGGGGCAGCCATTTTTTTGCTGCGGCGCACGGGGAGCAGTTGGGGGTTCGTGCCTTGCTCAAGGGCACCTCAGTCATGGTATTGAAGGTGAAATGTCTTTGCAATTGCATTTTAAAACACTTAAAGAGTTTATTTAAACTGGCAAGACCTGTTGAACCTCAGGCTGAGCTTTCAGAACAAAGCCTTAAATATCTGAATATAATATATAATTCATTGTTAGCTGGCATGCAATGCCTCCTCTTGCTATTTCCCTGAAAGCACAAACTGGAATTAATGCAAACAAGGTATTCTTTATTTTTAACATTTCACTCAAAATACATTTCTATTTAGTATTTACACATTACACATGTACATAAAGCAGGAACATATATAAGACTAAATGAGTGAGAAATTAGGCTTAAATCTAGTGTTATTCTGCCCAGTGGTCATACAGTAGCTGTGATAGATACATTATGTGTGAATCAATATGAAAACTCAAGTTACAGATCAAGAATCATATTGTGATTACTGAAAACACAGCATAGGCCTGATCTCAAATGTGCATAAATCCACTCTCTAGTGGACTATTACTGCATCTCTAATTATTTATGGTAAGTGTGAACATCAACAACTGCAGTGAGACATTTTAACTGATTTAACACTGACTGCATTAAATAGCAAATACAGACTATATATAAACACATACATTACTGTTGCCACAATACATAAAATGCAAAAAGTGATCTGAAATCAATATTAGACTAAATCCATTTCAATAGATCAGTGGTTTATTCAGTACTGTAAAGCGAACAACACCGAACCCTGTTAAAACCGAATCCTTATGCAAACCATATGTTGGCTGCATGGCAGTGTATTAAAAATATTCATGCTGATTACAGCCATTTTTCACAATATGTCTGCTTGCTAGGAATAATAAAGGAATAAGTCAATTCATCATTAGTAATAAATAATACATTTGTGCAAATGACTGTGCTGTAAACAAACTAGCGTGTATATTTTGCTCATTTAAAATATACTTTCTTAGACCTTCATATTAAAAAGATAAATTACAACAACTGTCAATACAAAAATACAGGTTTGTTTACTTCAATAGTGTGATTTAAATGGCCTTGATAGGGAAACGTTTGACAACTGTAGTAATACACAAAACTATAGTGCTCTACTTAAAGCCCTACATCTAATTGATATTGTAAAAATGGTCCGTTTCACACTGTAAAGAGGTACTGGTATATAAAAAGACCAAACAATTTGAACTCCACAGTGGTCATACAAAAAGAGAAAACGGGAACATAAGAGGAAGAAAAACAGATCAGCATTAACACCAAACCATACTAAAATGCAGAAGCAAAAAGGTTTGAAAGATCTGCAGTGTTTATGGGTGATTTTCTACTAGCAGCAGGACTTCTTCTTAGCGTGGCTGTCTACTAGTGACACAGTTTTCTCTTTTTCTCTGTCCTCTTGGTCTTTCAGAACTCTAACAGAGAGTAAAAAAGTAGCACATCTTATAAGGTGCAGTACAACCAAAATAAAATTGTACTGGGAATAACCTGGCTGTTTATGCAGCTGCATATGCAATTGAAAGACATTAAGAATTGTTATGCTAAAAGTCTGTTCATGTACTAATGTATATTGCACTCAAAACTGGAATACGCTTGTGGAAATAATTGATATACTATTATAGTATTTATCAGTATTTTGAATGTGTTTATAATGTTTTTAGTTTTTGTCATTTTTATGCTTTCATCATTTTTAGGATTTTTTTTTTTTTAAATACTTCTATAAATCGCTTTAATTTTTTGATTTTAGTTTTAGTCAGTTTAGTCCTTCGACTTAAATTGATTTCAGTTACTTGCCAAGGCAACATTCATTTTTATATATTTTTTTTTATTTCAGCTTTATTTCAATTACCGAACTTTTAGTTAATAACAATACAAGAACAGATGTGCTTACAAGGTACGAGCTACTACAATAGTGCTTAAAAAAGCACTTGCAAATTAAGGTTGGTGGCATGAAATGTTTGAAAGATATTCAGTTTTGTTTAAGGAACTACAGCAATGGTTGGTGGGTAGTTCTTGGCCAGATTAAACTGCAAAGTGGACCAACATATATACTTATATACTTCTGTATACTCATTTTAAAAAGAACTCAGAAAATAAATTGGTTAACAGCCTCTTACCTTGCCATGTGAATCATGGACTCTGTCACATTGTTGCTTGAAAAAGCACTGCACTCATAGAAAATTAACTGAAAGTCCTGAAAGTGAAAAGAAAATGGCAAAATAAGGTACTTTTAGAATAATGAGTAAAGCTTACTGCATGTCATTCAGTGTGGTTCTTTATCTGCTGAGTTCATGCAACAGTAACGGACAGGAAGCCACATAATATTGCATCTTTGTATTGTACCTGCACATGTAAAGGACAGAAAACTTCCTGCAGAATACTCATTCAGCCCTGAGTCAGTTCTTTTACTTGTTTGTTTCAAGACCGCCATGCTTAAAATGTTTATTGGTGATCCATTAGTGCCACTCCAGGGCCCAGATTCACTCACCTTGGCTAATTTCTCAGCCAATCCTAATGGAACCTCTCTCTGTCCGTCTAGATCGGTCTTGTTCCCCAGGAGCATGATGGGAATGTCCTCACCTGCTCCCTCCTGTAAGACAGAGAAAGATAAACACTTCCCATTAAAACTAATGAATATATAATTTATAGATTAACGAATTTTATATATATATATCATCTATATGAAGAGTTCATTTGAAAACCGATAACTTCCCCTTTATTGAAATTTTGTCAGAAAATCAAGTTTTTTTATTGCGGCATTCCCAATTAATAAATCAACTGCAGTTGGTTGTTTTGATTAATCAGAATAACTTAAACAAATACGGTAATGTACAAAATTACAAGTTTACTTGAAGATGTTTTTTTACATATTAAAGTTTGTGTTTGTATCGCAAAAGCATATCTCCCCATTTTCATTTTTGAAGAGTTAAAAAAAAAACACGTCGTTTAATCCTTGTAATCTCCTCAGATGACAATGTAAAATGCCTGACAGTGGTGGTTGTTGTTGTTGTGATCATAAACTGCATGGATGTGATTACACACAATACACAGAACTTTTCCCTCACCATTGTAACACGCTGCTTTGCTGGCTTTTTGCAAGGTTCTGTGAAAACGGTTTCACTTTATTTTCCTTTTTTCTTCGCCCTGAGAAGATATCACAGGTTCACGAAGTTCGTCGACTTAATCCATCCTCCGTCACCTTGTAAGTCAGCCTTTGACAGAAACTCCCCCTTACCACAAGAAGTATACTGTCAAGTTTATTTATTTAGTAATCTTAAGTAAAGTTCACGTATCTTTTTTAAAGTATAGTTATGTAGTACTTCAAATTCAGTACACTAGTAGTATACGTTAAGTTTCTAATTTCAAGACCTCTTAATTGTCTCACTTTTCCTAGTAATACAAGTATAAGTTTAAGTGATAACAGTATAACTTGAGTACACAACTATATTACATATATGTTGTTTAGTTTGTTACTGCACTATACTAGAAGTGACATAGGGATACTGAGTTTACTAATTAACTTACTTGAAGCATTTTAAGTACACTCTGAGTATATTGCTCGTAACTAGCTAGATTATTATTTTTACTGCACGTATAATGCGTACGTTTTCTTTATGTGCACTTTACATCATACTTTTAAGTTCATACTACTAATGTCCCTTTTAGGTTTATTTATTAATTTGTATATATTTTGTTACATTAATATTTGAACATACAAAACATCAAAAGAAAGTATAGGGTATCTGCTTGTAAACAAAAACACTTTATTCTAGCTTCATGCATTCTTTTTTTTTTATAAACACTTGAATGTGGATAAGTTTCACAAATAAAAAACATTTTTGAACAAAATCCTGAAACAAGACTATGAATTTGATTCAGATGATAATCAAACAGAGAAGGAGGCCCGATCACACCAAAAGATGACATTATTACCTCTTCATTGGATGACATTTTATTCCATAACGTTACACAGTTTTGTTGCTGTTTTATGTCTGATGATCGTGTGAGATTACATGTGGAAGCACACATGTTGTTTCGGTTTCTTCTTCTCTTGTGTTTTTGGAAATTCTGTACAGAAGTGTGTAATCACGCCCCCTACCGTATAATAATTAAAACATGGATTCCCGAAGCACAAGTATAGCTCAAATATATTTAGACTTTTTCAAGTATAAGTCAAGTATACTTAATTGTCATTTTAAGTATGTTTCTGAGAAGTACATAAAAAGTAGACTGAAAGTATACTTTCCTACTTTTAGTTTAAAATAAGTATACTAATAGAACACTTGAATAAACTTCTTTTTCGTAAGGGTCCTCTCAGCTAGCACATCTTTTCAAAGGGAAAGTAGCCTTGTCACCTGACATGAATACAGCGCGCTGATTCACTAAAATGGACTTATCGGCTTCTGTTCAAAAACAAGGGCGCTTGTCGGCTTCTGCAGTAAATGTGAACTCGCGATGCCTTGAAAGTGGACACAATCGGATTTTTTGACAAAGCGTGTTTAGGGTTCAGATCGCGCTATATGTGGAGAATAACGCACGGCAATCAGCTCATTTTTTTTAAAAGTGGCGTTTATATATCGTTTTTTGCACAGGAAACTCTCATATATAGATATATATATATAACACATATATATATATTTAAATATAGTTTAATCAGTGCAACCTGGACCTTCAAAAATCATTGCGATATGCTGATTTTTGGTGCTCAAGAAACATTTCTCATTATAATCAATGTTGAAAACCTGTGTGCTGTTTCATAGCTTTGTGGAAACCATGATACTTTTTTTTTCAGGATCTCTTGATGAATATAATTAGTAGATATTTTGTTTGTATATTATAAATGTCTTTACACTTTAGATCAATTTAAAACATAAATATGTATAAATGTATAAAAACATTTATACTTTTATTCAGCAAGGATGTATTAAACTGATCAAAAGTGTCAAATAATAAAAGTATTAAAAAAACGTTTTTGATTTTAGCTAGATGTTAGCAAATTTACATAAAAGCCTGTTGAAAATCACACTTGTACCACTAATAAAAATAAATAGAAAAGGAAAAAAAAAAAGTGTGCGTTAGCCAGTTGCTACTTACTATTACTAGTTGGAAGCAGGTAGTATTTATAATTTAAGCAGAAGAGGCCTGTTTAAATCTAATTTTAAAAACTAATTTAATTAATATTTCTATCGATTTCACAAAGGTGTATGTGTACATAAGTATAAATATTATAATTTACTCCGATGGAAAGTGGATATGAATCACTCACCTGCACGCTGGCCAGCCACTGTCTCACTGCTGTGAAAGTCTGCTCATTAGTGATGTCATACACCACTACCACACCATCAGCCTTGCGAAAAAACTGCTTGGTGATGCTGCGATACCTGCAATGCCCAGAATGAAACCATCTTTAACATTCACTTACTTTTGCAGTTAGAAAACGCAACAAAGCAATAAAACAACACTCAGTTCTCTGATAGCATACTGATTTTGATTCATTAAGATTGTTAATAGAAATCTAATAGAAACATTAATAAAACATCACTCACCTTTCCTGTCCTGCTGTGTCCCACATTTGCAAGGCTACCTGGCTGTTGTCCACCGTCAGAGTCTTCACACTGTAGTCAATACCTGCACACGTCAAGACATGAAAGTCAGTCTGAAGGAGGAAAAAAAGTGTCTGCCATTTAATGTTTTCATGCTTTTGTTTCCATCCCAGAAGAAGCTCCACACATACAAGCCCTGACAAAAGGCCAGACAGAATTGATTTGTGGTTTTAGTCAATACCAAGTTAGTGATAAATGTTTAAAACCAGCTAAGTATAGGAACCATGCAAATGGACACATTATGTTACTTTAAATTTTCGATTGTATGCCCAGATTCTTTGCTAACAAAATGGGACAAAAAGTACTGTGGTATTACAGGGTATACTTTTAGGTACCATGTACGAACTGTGGTGCATGAATATAGTAATGTTCAGTATCATAGTAGTGAAATAATCTTGACTGAGTTAAAGAATAAAATCTGAAGTCAGCAAAACCTCAACGTTGTGTGAGACTAAATATCGTTTAACAGTGTTACTATCATCAGCATGTGGAGAAATAACAGACCCAACAACACAGCGTCAAATTATGATCAACCTGTGGACTCACACCCAAAGACATCGCTTTTCGGGTGAACAAATGCCAAAATACCCCTAGACACTAGCACATATGTTAAGGAAGGCTACTTACCTACAGTAGCACATGTACCAGAGTGGAAAAAGTTGTCACAGAAGCGACGTAGAAGAGATGTTTTTCCCACACTAGAATTCCCCACCAGAACAATCTTAAACAGACGATCTGGACCTGAACTGGCCCCTTCCTCCTGGAAAAAGACAAAAAGACACCATGATTAAGGAAAGAGGGAAAGAAGCATTAGTCAGCAGGATACATGTGTTCCAAATGCTTATATTTTATACTAAAGTTCCAAATGATTAATTTTAGCTTCCCCAAAAGCCTTTCGGTGAACAGCTCTTAAAAGAACGATTTTTGATCTTAGTGTGCAGAACATTTTAATAAAGTGTAAGACTTGATTCCATACTATCAAGAACCCTTTTGGCGCAATGGAAATGTTTCCATGTATGTTAGAGGTTCCCATGATTGCCAATCAAGAAACCATTCCTTTTGAGAGTGTTCTCATTTGAAACCTCACAAAAATTTCTGAGGTTTCAGACCAAATCGATCTGTGTTTCTCCCTCAACACAAAAAACCGACTGGACTGTCTCTTTGCCCACAGGCTGTCCCCTGGGTGAGGTGGGTGTGGGTGCGACTCCTGGAGGAGGTGAAACAGAGGTCGGAGTGCTAGTTGTGGGGTAAATATTGTTCATCTGGAGGTCCATGCCCTCCTCCAACTCCTCATCTTCACTCCATTCTCTGAGCTGGGCCTGATAACCCTGTTGAAGGAGTTGAGGAAGATGGTCCTCCTCGATGGAGATGATCCTCTGGAGCTGGTGTTTTAAAGGAGGTCGTCCATCTAACATGTCCTCCAGGTCCATACTGTGCCCATTTTCGCCAATCATGTTCTTCCGCTTAGACTGCGGCAGAACCTCTTCATCCTCATCGCTGGAGAAGACAACAGCCACATGTATGCTTATTTATACACCAAAATGACATCAGAAATATGGAGTACTACCTTTTTTGATTACTCAAACTATAAATATCAAGAAAGCATCTTATTGATGTCTTCACAATAAGCTTTGATTAAACTCAAGTCTAAAATGACTAGCTCTTTTATCTGAGGAGAGTCAGATCCTTTTTGATTTTGCAGATCCACTGTATCTTTTCATCTTGAGTACCACACGCTGCGTGCACAATGGCTTAGATTCCACAACCGTACCTATAATGACTGCTGTCCGCTCAGAGTGCTTCATAGTAATGATTCAGAAACGTCGGTTTCCATGAGAGTTTTGCAGCAGAAGTATTTGGTTTCTGAAAGACAGAAAACAATTACTTGAAATTTACTGAAATTGTTAAAATGCAGGATCAGTATTCAGTACAATGTCTAATACAACGTCCATAAGAACCTACTTGATTGCATATGTCTCTTTCATCTCGTAAGTGTTTGTTTATTTCTCTAGGAGGAAAGAAACAGAACACATGTGAAATCTGGGATAACACAAAGACATGCCCCTTTATTTTTTCCTGTAGTTATGTCTTACCTTAGCAAATCAAGCTGCTTGAGAAGACTTGCCCTCTCTCTCTGCAGGCTTTCTGTAATTCTATAAATCTCCCTGGAGAAAACACAAACTCTTTTAATGATAATGTGTTTGGCAGCAGGACTAACAACACATCGAACAAGGGACACAATGTACTATTTAACTGAATGGCCATTATGAAATAACAGCTTTCCAACAAAACAAAATAAATAAATAAAATACATGGCAAATTTATTAAATGTAATCAAATAAACGGTCTATGTACTACTGATGATTTGCAAAAATTTGTATTCAATAAATAATGAGAATAAAGGAAAAAAGAAAATACAAAATAATGAAAATAATATGACGAAAAAACGAAGCAAATTAATTGTTGGTAATTGAGACTAAATTCTCATTTGAAGAGTAAGAACAATATATACGATACACTTTGATTACTTTTATGCAAAATATATATATAGTATACTGTTGGGTGTGTTGTGTGTGACGAAATGGTGGCCCCTGATATGTCGTCTAACGTTGTAAAATCATGTTTAATAACAAATAAAAAAACATAAATTATATTATATCTTTTAGTGTCATTAATTACATGACATCTACATTACAATTATATATTATATACCAGTAAGATCGGTTGTCCATTTAGAAATTTAATGCGTCAGTTCATGGTGTCCTCTGCTTCCAGATGTTTATCTTAACAAAAATAAACTTGTTTTTGCTGCTTGATATTGCAAAATAGTGTTTCGTTGCACCTTCACCAGGAAAAAACGCGTTTCTCTGGTTGAAAATAAGGTGAATATATATATACTTATATTTATGAAAAAGAAGCGAATACACGACATTAATTAATTATCTGTTGTTTCACTTTTGAATTGAGACATTTATTCTACACTATTTCCCAAACGTGCATATATACATCTATATATTGGCATATACATAGCGGATGTACATAATATATTTCAGCCATAGATTTCGAAATATCTAAAAGCCCTAAAAATCATGTTCACATCTCTTGCTCCTCGGCAAAATATCTTTTTCTCTGATTTGGGTATGAAATGTGAATCTTAAATGGGCTGAATGCGTGAAATGAATGTTTTAAGCAAAAAAAAAATAATGATCTGTTTAATTTTGTATTATATAAATATAATAATACCTATGTCCAAAACATGCAAATATAGTATATATGCATGTACATATAGCACTAAATGTCATATCATCCTCACATCTCTCTTTCCTCATGCAGGCATGAGGACTGTTCCTGCAGCATCATGAGTTGCTCCTGGGCCAGACTCAGCTCCTGGGTGGTGTTGTCCAGCTCACGGTTCAAGTCCTCATTACACTGCTTCAGTTTGACGTTCTCCACGGCTGTCTCCCGCTGCTCGCTGTGCAGCTCTCGACACTGATGCTCCAGCTGACCGACATCAAACAAACACACACATACAAATGAAACAATCAACATATAAGCTATCATAAAAATAACTGAAGAACAATAAGCTCTTTGAAACAAATCGCGCTGGATAACATGACCATCAGGTTTTACACAAATGTGTGGCCTCCATGCCAGCCATGCATATTTACACCACTATCCTTGGAAAGATGGCCTTGGAAGTGTTATTGTGAATGTTTGGCTGGGACATTGTGAGAAAGAATTGATAAGAAAGCTCTTACACTCATGCTATGCTGCTAAATATAGACAAAATAGGACACAATACCACATCTATAACCAAACATACACCACCACACAAGTTGCACTGCAGCAAAGAGCACAATAAAGGAACTAATCTGCTTTAGCTGATCACAAATGTGAAGAGAAGAAAATGAAGCTTGTAATTACAGAGGCAAAGGAGGCATTAAGACGTTGCTACTTTCTGTTCATTCATTAGCACGGAAAGGCTTTGCTGGGCTTTGTCTATTGTGTGTAAAGATCAGCATCTATTTTTGTGTGCGTCAGCACTGTCAGATGTGGTTTTCTGAAACTTGAACACAAATTTCCAGCAAATGATCAACATCTGGCGATTATGTTAAACAATCAGAGTAATACAAGAGAAACTTCAGAGCATTAAGACTCATATTTGAGTCAAAGTCCTGAAAATATAGATGTTAGTTTGTTCTTGAGCTCAAGTTACAGCCTTTTCTTGATCTGTCACTAGGATTAAAACCCTTACAGGAAATTATCTCACTCTGTATAATTCTTATCCAAGCATCTTTAAATTAAATATTTAAAAATAGTTAATAGGTGTGCAATGTCTTCATAATTATTACTAGTTAAACTGGTTTAGTGACAAGCAAAGGAACTTGTTGTGACCCACCCGTTTCTGTTTGTTAGAAATAATTTCCAGCTCCTTCTCTTTAGTGGAAAGCTGATGCTCCAAGTCCTGACTGCGAGACAAGAACCGCTCAGAATCCTGGAGAATACACAGATCACATGACCCATACAATTTACCATGGTACATAGCAACAGTTTGAGTTTCTACTGTAAAATCATAAATGATAAATCCCATATGAGATTGCTAGTCTAAGAACCTTTCAGAATATTTTTTTGTTATTATAGTTCGTTTTGATAATGACAGTGGGTGTTCTGGGTGATTCTTTCTTGGCTCAACAAAAAAGATCCCTTTCCTAAATTTCAATGATATTCTGGTCTCTACATATGACTTTCAATGAAAGTCTATGAGATCCCCCCCACCCCTTTTATAGTCCTTCATTAGGTTTCATTGAAGTACACAATTTGAGGTCCATGGTAAAACTCAAGGTTTAACACTCGACTGTAATAATTTTCACCTCTAAAAGTATCCTGTCTTTCTCATTCTTGATCTGTTGCTCCATTTCTTCATACAGCCTCTGGATTTCATCATCATGTGTCGCCGCTTTTCTATGAAAGACATCATTTAAAAAGCTTTTAAGTCACTTAGTCATATGAAAGAATGAAACACTATTCATTGGGTCCTGGAACAGAACGCATTCAAAAGCATTTATCTTTGCCAATAAGCGATTATCTTTTGTTACACCTTATTCCCCTTGCTTTTTTTTTTTTTTTGTTTTGGTAAGAGACAATATTAATGTTAGATACAAATAAGGTGACAAAGGCACAGTAGATATGACCATCAAGCCTCAATACATACATAAAGAGAATAAGTGGCATTTAATAAATTAAAGGGATCAATACATTAGAAAATCGAGTGATGCTCATAATAATGTGAGCATGCATTACACATTATTTACAGTTTTCATTAGAATTTTTGTATTTTTATTTTTTTTGCTTGTAATATATCCTTTAATTATCAACAGAATGCTGCAAACCTACCTTTCGGCACCAAAATCTAACCTTTGCACATGCTCAGAAAATCCACTTTTGGAGCACAGCAAAATTCAAGTCTGTTACCACTTATACAGTCAGGCTCAACTGTGATAAATCCATGCAAAAGCCAACTTACCTATTCCTTGCATCACATCTGTCCACTAAGTCTTATTACGAGTCACGATACAATACTATGTGACTGTCAAGTCAACCAAAATGGGATTCATATAGTGGGCTGACACTCAAAAATGTATGAACGCCACTGAATAGATAACAAAATATCAAACCAAGTCTCATTTATTTTAAAGGTAGCACAAACACATTTTTCAGCATTTTGATTTTAACATCTTAATTGACATCTGACCTTTTAAGGGCCGTCTCCATCTCTTTCTTGTCCTGGTTGGCCTCTTTGATCTGATAAGTGACCCTGGCAAGAAACTCCTCAAAATTGGACAGGAGGTGAGGCTCGTCTTTTCTAAGCTGCACCCAAAGACTCCGCACCTCTCCTGGTCTGAGACATCAAAACACACGTACTGCATCATTTATCTCACCAAATTATTGTTTGGAGAGAAAAAAAAAAAAAAAAAAAACTTTCCACAAAAGTGTGCTCCACTGTTAAAAATAACTATAAATGTACAAAGGCCACAGTCTGCTAAATTCTAAACTCTAATTTTTACAAAAATATTAATGCATTAATTCAGAATCATGAAGGCTCTCAGTAAAGACATTCACAGTCGTTTCTGTTGCAGAGAAAAGCTCATACTAGCAATAGGTCTCCTGAAAGGAAATGAAAATTACACATCATGATTTTGTGGAAATACAGTAAAAGAAAAAAAAACAGCAACAATGCTGCTTTTATCACACAGCAAAATGAAGCTGACTGTATAAGAGATGCAATCAGAATCTAATCTAAACTGTCAGCTCCCCTTTGAAAAAGCAATAACCGTACACAAATTATTACAGTCAGTCAGAAGGATGAACTTTTATAATTGAAGCCTTCCACCATCACCGTTTGCCTTTTAGGAGTGGCGGTAGTTTACTGAAAGTGGCTCCGGTCATGTGTTACAAAAATGGGCTTAACGCACCATATGGTCAATGAGAAGACAAGAATCTACCTTTATTAAAGTCCCTTGGTCTTATCAAAGGTGTCGTGTCTTCCTTTGGGAATGTGCGGTCTCTTTATTTAATTAATTAATTTATTATTTATTTCAAATCCTATCAGCAGCAAGCTATTTTTAATTGGAAAACTTAAGTAAATCGTAAGATAATCATAATAAAAAACATAACAATAAAACATTATATACTGCGGTGCATATAAATATTAGAATATATAAATAAAATGTAATATGTTTTTCTTACATTGAATTTAAAAAAAAAACATCTAGCAACTAAATAAGCTTTTACAGTTTGACATTTGATAGAAAATCTAAATTTTTCTCAGGAGAAGAAGAAAAAAGTCTGCTGTCTCTTACTATTGATTGGTTTTGGTGAAATTGTATATATAGCTGATTAAATTCTTATGTCTTTTCCATTTTGCTGTGAAGTCGCATTTAAATGAAATCTAAATTATATTTTTTAGAATTGTGTTTTATAGCATGAAAACAACATCTTAGTGTATGTAATAGACAAAAGTAATGTATAAATCATATAGTAACTGAAATATATAACAACCTAAAAATTCATAATTAATATTCATTTTTAGGTTGTAATCAATTTCAGTTATCTGATTTATACATTAGTGGAAATATTCTTGCATGGAACTGCACTACAATCACACTATCCGTTTCAAACAGCGTGGTTGACTGAAATGACTCTCACTCTTCAAAGATGTTGCTTGCCCCCAGGTTCTCCATTAGCATGCAGAAGTGTTTCTCCTCATCATCCTCTCCCCTGCTGAGTCTCTCCTCCCATTGGCTCTCATAGAGCACTTCCGGAGTCTTTCCTGAGACCGGCTGCTCGTCTGCATGTGGATCTACTGACACCACACCTGGACCAAACATAAATTCACCTGAATGGGAGACATAAATACATTACCAAACTTTTCAATGATACAGACGACACAAAATACAACATACAATATCAATCATATGTTTCAATAATCAATTTCATTTTAAATTATTTTTCTAAATGCTGTATAGATTCAAATGCAAACGCTAAAGCGGAGGAGAACGCCTCAAGGTCAGATACCGTTGCAATCTGTGTCCAGAGTATCAAAGACGTTTCGCAAGTTCCTCAGCACTTAGCGGAAGCTCTCCATTTAATCTCTACAACACATGACAAATGATACAGACATGTTATGAAAAGCATATTGCATCACCTGAAAATAAGCAAATGATATATATATGTATATATATATATACATACTGCATATACATATATCCACACACACACGTATGCTGTTATGTATATTACAGACCACAAACAAACACACTACTCCACCACAGAATACATATTATAATACATACACACACACATATATGATAATATAGAACTATATAATTATCTTTACAGTTAGTCCACAAGTCATACATGCTGTACATAAATAAAACAAATATATTTAATTGGTCTCACAAGGTAAATCAAAACTCACAAAACGTTTTTATGAGGCAACTGAATGTCACTACAAAACCAAACTCAACCAGAAATTCTCCCATCTTTTGCCAGGTTGTGTCATGAGTAAGGTTTCAAGCTAGGTTGACGTTTGACACCTTTAAAAATCACCCAGGCTGTAGATTTCAGTGATCAACCCAGTTAACACACAGTAAGAACGTTACTATTCTTAGAGAGCAAATAACACACCCTGTGTGGGAACCTGACACATGTTTGCTCAGATATACTCTGGGATCAGATGTCCCATAAAACACTACATACTGTATAATTCTATGTGTGACTTTAGCATGGACTTTTGGCTTTTCTGTACTTGTAAAAGTCCGTTGTAAAAGCTAACGGACATGTGAAAACATTTGCATAAAAGTGAGCACAAACTGCGAGCCATCATCCAGTTCCTCGGGTAAACCAAAATGACAGCTTCTAACAGTAATAAAACTCCTCCAGTGGCTTTTTTGACAGCTGAAGGTTTAGAAAATGCAGCTCTTTAAAACCCCAATAGCGTTGTCAGCATTTTCTACAAGACCAACATGTGGTGGACCCATGATGCAAGTTACTTTGCCAAAGACGTAAATGTTTTGTCACAGTCTTCATAATAGCATATATACAATCATTTAACAGAAAGATTTAAATATGTATGGATTTATAGGGTATATTTAATCCAAATGGGTTGAAATAACAAAAGGCATCATTTAAGTATAGATGAGGAACCAATGTTTATTAATGCTTTTTCTACAGACACTGGATCAAAGGTGTGATGCTTTTGAAAAAGGCTCTTCAGAGAAAGGCCCGATAGCCAGACTTCAAAGGAAACCTGTGCAATGAATGGAAAATCTAAGAGGTGATCGAATCTGCACAATAATACAACTGAAGGGGTGGTTTCAAAACGCCCACCACAATTTTAGGATGGTCTCACAAGCTCCTCCGATTGTGACACTCCGCAAAAAGAGGCTGCACTGAAATATTTCGTATAAATCAACCACATTTATGGATGATTGATGGATCACACACACACTATGACCAATTGGTGGAACTGAAAATAAATACATAAAATTTGGTGGTGGTACCATGGTACAATGATGGTATCTGATGCCATATCATGGTATTTTAATACAAAGTATATGAGGCTATTGAATTATTACTGTAGTAATGTATGTAGGCATTTACATGACTACTTTACAAGTCTACAAAAAAAAGTCATTAAAAAAAATTCATAAAAAATATATTTTATACACTGAATTTTTTTTAAATAAATTTTGCAGGAAAAAAAAAAAAGACATAACATACGGTTCTGTTAGTTCACATAGACCTTGCAGAACCAGCAAAATGTTAATTATTTTACCAAAATAAGAGGGATCGTATATATATATATATATAGATATCACACAGTTGTATTCATTAAATATATGTACTATTTAAAAAAAAGAATACATATGATAAAATTCACTCCCAAGGAGCAACTTTTAAATGATCAAATATTTTAGAGCTTAAAATACTAGAAAAATATTATTCACTATAGTAATTTCATAAATTATTTTTTTATTCATAATTTGTTACTGAAAATTGCAATTTTAAAAAAACCTGATATTTTCAGGTTTTCATGACCGTTGAGAAATGCAACACTGCTGGGTAAAAAAAGAATTAGGAGAGCTTTTCAGGGGTACAGAGCGTGTTGTTCTACCAACTGTTGTTACTTGTTCCAACAATAAATTGCCAATTAGATATTTAACAAACTATGCATTTAATTGTTTTTTTCTTAAGAAGAGGTCAATAATTACTCTTATAGGTGATATTCAGATTACTGCTTGTCTTCTGTTGTAAGTAAACAATTTATAAGGGTGAGCAAACACAAATGAGCTCAATTAGCTCATGGTTTGTAGATGAAACAATGCCAGGAATACCAGATGACTTGAGACATTTTGTGGGGTTTTCATTCATCTTTACCAATAAAACTCCAGGTCTAATGACAAATCACATGGACGTCCTTTTCCCAACATCCTTACCTGCATGTCCCGTCGTGTAATGAAGCCTTTGCCCTCGATGTCACAAATCTGGAAGAACTCTCTGGTCTTCTCAAGCACAGCACTGCAGTCACTGTCACTGGGTGACCCCTGTCTGTTTTCTCCTCTCCGATGGGACGCCCGGTCCACCTTAGAGCCACAGGTGCTGGAGAAAGACGCCATGCCGTCCATGTGTGTGTTTGTGTGTGCGTATGTATGTGTGTGTGAACTCCACTCTCCTCACATGGGTCAGCCCTTGACAGAAGAGAAGAGAGAACAAAGCTTTTGAGTAACACCACATCACATCCTCTTAGCCATCTCTTAGCAACCACCTCTTTAATTAGACGGCGAGAGCACTGAGAATGGTGCGGGAAAAGAAACCGCTTAAAAAAATGTGTGGAAGATAGAGAAAGCATCAAGAGAATATTCAAAAAGGTTATTCGAGTACAGATGGTCATAAACTGTCCATTTTCTGAATTCAGAGAAAGCATCATCGCATTTACAGCCCATTACGTGTGTCAAACTGCCATCAATCCCTTTATTGACAGTTAATGATATTAAAGAGGGGAAACCACAGAGAGATCTGCTAGGGATAGGAATATATCCTACTGTTCAAGAGTTTGGAGTCATTCAAATTGTATATACTTATTTTTTAAAGAAATCAAAATGTTTGCTTTTATTCCGCAAAAGTGCATCAAAATGATCAAAAGTGACAGTAAAAAAAAAAAAAGCTTTCTATTCATTAAAGAATTGTAAAAAAATAAAAAAGAGCATACTATAACAAACATTATTTTACATATTTATTTATACATTTTTGCACATAAGAAACTTCTTTCAAAAACAAATTATGGTATGTAAAACTGTATGAGTGTTTGCCAGGGTGTTTCTATGTAGTTGCTAAGGTGTTCAGAGTGGCTGTTAACATGTTGCCATGCTGTAGTTTACTGGGCCAAGTCAAATAATCCCACCTCAATCTGATATTCTAGTCCCTAGTATGTCTCGGTCCTTAGACAGCAGTAGGATAAAGCCAGCTGGGACCATAGACTAGGGGTGTCGAACTCAATTCCTGGAGGGCCGGAGCCCTGCAGAGTTTAGATTCAACCCTGCTCCAACACACATACCATGTAGTTTTCAAATAAGCCCGAAGGACTTGATTAGTTGGATCAGGTGTGTTTAATTAGGGTTGAATCTAAACTCTGAAGGGTTCTGGCCCTCCAGGAATTGAGTTTAACACCCCTGCCATAGATGTACTCTCAAAAATCATCTTTGAATGACAAATCATTGTAAAAAGAAAGATTTTCATTCAAAGAATCCTCTACAAACCAAAAGGTTCCATGCATCTCTAAGTCTTAGCCACTTTAGTGTGTTCTAATGGTGCGTTCAAGTCCTCCTGGGACGTTCGTACTTACGAGTTGACAAGTCGTAATTACGACTTCAGGTGCATTCAAGTCAGTTTAGTCGGCACAAGATGGCGGTGTACCTTCTTTTAATAAATTACAAGAAAACACAACAGGGTCTGTTAACTCTGCTTATAGAAAATGAAGAGCAAAGAATTCGCATCAGGTGTGTTTTGCGTTTTTAATATTTTTTAAAAGTAATTTATGAAGCCACTTTAATCTGCATCACATAAAAACTTCATCAAAACTATAAATTTAAACAAAAATTTACCGTCAACTACAGACATTGCATCCATCGATTCCGCCATGTTTCTCATTGACATGCCCCCAACTCGGAAACTCGGGGCTTAAAGACAATTTCTAGTTTCCCACTCGTAATAACGACTTTAAGATGGCGTTCATGTGCGTTCAACTCGTAAATACAATCTATCCGTCATGACTTGAACGCACCATTAGTCACTAACAACTTCAAAAAAAATGCCTAAGCGCTGGACGGTTTTTGATGTAAGATGAAGCAAGCAGATGAAGCAGTAGAAATAAGAAATACATTTATGGTGATGATCGCAACTTTGGGTTTCTTGGCAGATGTGCTGATTAAAACTTTTGTTTGCCTGTCATAACAGCCTGAATGTGTGCGATATTGCTTTCCTTTGTCTAACAAGAAAAAATCTAACTTTTGCTGCACAAAAGTAATTTCAAAGTTTGTAAAGCCCATTAGCCTGCAAAGTATCACACCTCACTGACAACTTTTCTGTGTCAGCTCTTTGATTGCCTACAAATGGAGTTAGCTGGCTGTAATATTGCAGGTACATTTTTGGAAGGCAGTCAGCTATATTCTACGATTACAGTATGTTTGTGTTTAAAAATGTGCAAGCAAAAATGTTTTTATGCTTATATTTTTACGGTGATCAGAGACTCATGATAAGTTATCTAGGTTCCATATTGAATTGATTGAATATTTGTTTTTTTCTGTCCTTTATTTTGAAATGCATAATATAAAATTTTGGCAAAATGTGAATTTTATAAAAAAAAATGTTTATTAGATATAAGTAAAGCTATATTTTACAACTATTAGAGGTAATTGCCTATTGTTTCATTTCAGTCCATTAATACTTCGAAATCATTTAAAGCACTAAAGTAAAGCTATATTAAATACTATTTATGTGCCTGTACAATGTACTTCTGTACTTGTAATGTATTTCTTTAGTTATATATATCTATTGCGGCTGGCAATTTATATATGTAATCGCATGATTATGGAGTTAATCGGATTAATCGAAACTTCATTGCACATTATTATCCGTTCTAAATGTACCTTAAATTAATACTTTTCAAGTTTTTAATATTCTAATCAACATGGGTATGGACAAATATGGATGCTTTATGCAAATGTATGTTTATTATTAGTGAAACCATACTCAACATAGAGCATGAACACTAGACATGTTTCAAAGGTCATAGATGTTTTTCAAAAAACTTGTTCATGTGTATTAGACACATGAAAAAAGAACATACAGATATCAGGTTCCCATTACTGCACTGAGCAATTTACTTTTTCACTTCTTCTGAACATGCAAAATGTACATTTATTATTTATTATTACATTTGTTTGCATCTCACATACTGTATTTTGATGCAGCTAAATTCTCAACAAAACTGTTTTCTTTGATAGATTTTACTGTTTCTGTTGTCAGACAACAGAGTTAATCTGAAAGTTACCGAAACGCGACCCATTAAGAATACATAACCAGCTCTCCCTTCCAATTAGTTTATCTGAACAAGAATCCTGATTTATAATCGAGCTGTCGTCTGATGAGATCAAAAACACATAAAATAAAGACAATAGCTGTGCTGTGATTTCGGCTATACACTCTTAAAAATAAAGGTGCTTCACGATGCCATAGAAGAACCTTTTTGTCTAAATGGTTCCATAAAGAACTTTTAACACCTCTGAAGAACTTTCTGGTCACCAAGGTTCTTTGTGGTGAAAGAAGGTTCTTCAGATTATAAAAAGGTAAGCAAGAGATGGTTCTTCAAAGAACCTTTGACTGAATGGTTCTTTGTGGAACCAAAAATGGTTCTTCTATGGCATCGCTTGAAGAACCTTTTGAAGCACCTTTATTTTTAAGAGTATACTTGCATGTAAAATTAGAGAAGCAACATAATATCTGTTAACTGAAAGCACATTGCTCCTCTCAGCCTATTGCTGAACAGAGCAGATGCAGATAGAGGTGTGCGCGCTGGGAAAGAGAGACCTCGCGCTCGAGCGGCTGTACCGGCGAGTCTCAGAAACGAAATAGGGCTAAGGTTTAGGCAAACCTTAAAGATTTGTTGCTCAAAGACTGTGTTTTTCCACAACTTGGCACCTCACAGCGTCTAGTTGTCTTTGGAGCTATCTTTATTGCTTGGTTTCTACCTAGACCTGCGTTTGCCTCTCATTATTTACAATATATGCACAAATCAGTGGGCGGGGCTATACAGGCAGTGACGTAGAAGCAGGTGTTGATCTTATTCTGTGGAGGCGGGGTTTAGCCACTATTACGTCATAAAGTGGCACATTCCACAACCTATCGTTTTAGCAGACTGACTTAAATAATAAGCTGTTATTAGACTAACGAGAAAGTTTGTGAGTTCTGAAACTAAATTTTTGGAGTACAGTGACCTCTTATATGTCAAAAGATCAAGGGAATTTCTTTTTTGATTTCTCGGTTAATGACCCCTTTAAGTCCTCGGCTGTCAAGAATAGCAGAAACTAGTGGACTGGAATACTGGAGTGCACGTCTCTCTTATTTAGTGGAATACAGATGTTATTTGTGCAGTGACCACAAGTTAAAAGTTGATGGGATTGATGGGAGCTGACAAGCCATGCCTCATATATGAGAGCAGTGATGCGCATTTCCTTTGGGTATTGACCGGGAAAGCCACAAGTTTGCCACAAGAGTGCAGCGGCACAGAATGACGCTTTCAGTGGCCTTAGTAAACCCAACCATCAATCACAAACTCCAAACTAGCTCACTAAAGAGAGACCAAGATCATGTCACAGGTAAGATTATGGGTTTGTCTAGATCAGGGGTCTTTGCTACTTCATTTAACTAATTCAAAGGAAAAAAGTTAAACAAAAAACAGTATTAAGTGAACTTCAACCAAATAATTTGCTGAGAAGCAAAGTTCAGATAAATGTTGTACCTCATTGCCCCTCCCACATTATAAATTAAAGTTACAAATGTCTATACACTACAATGCAAAAGTTTGAGGGCAGTACGTTTTTTTTTTTTTTTGCAAGTTTCTGAAACAAGCCTCTTATGCTCACCAAGATCAAAATATTATATTTGATCAAAAATACAGTAATGACAGTAATATTCTGAAATATTATTACAACTTAAAATAACTGTTTTCTATTTGAATATATTTTAAAATGCAATTTACTCCTGTGATGCACAGCTGAATTTTCAGCAGTCCAGTATTCAGTGTCTCATGATCCTTCAGAAATCATTCTGATATGCTTTTTTGGTGCTCAAGAAACATTTCTTATTATCAATGTTTACGCTTACATATTTGGGGAAAACTGTGATTCATGTTTGTCAGGATTCTTTGATGAATAGAAGGAACAGTATTTATTTGGGCAATAGATGTTTTTGAAACATAGGGCTTGCACCCATTTGGAGAAAAAATCTAATCGATTGTTTTGATTCAAAAATGCGAATTTGCGAATTTAAAAATGCGATTACTACTATTTCATAAAGAGATACAGGTTTGTCCGTGGTGGTTTAACACGCACCAAAGAAATACCACAGTATTAGAATGATCCAATGCACATATTATTCTTTATAAATAGGAACTGGCTCCATATATACTCTGATCTCTTCCTGTTCCATTGTAAACGCATCCAGGGAACTCGATCACTAGTAGTCTTCAGGTGAGGTCAAAGGTCAACTGAATCAAAAGGAGATTCGTGCCTTTCAGTGGTGATCCCCAGTTATGGAAAACAAGGTACAACCCCTATATAACAGGGGTGCCAAACCCTGCTCCTGGCGATCGACTGTCCTGCAAAGTTTAGCTCCAACTCTTAATCAAACACACCTGCCTTTAATTTTAAAGTGATCCTGAAGACCTTAATTAGTTGCTTCAGGTGTGTTGATTGGGGTTGGAGCTGAACTTTGCAGGACAGTCGATCGTCAGGAGCAGGGTTGGGCACCCCTGCTATATAAGAACTGCACCATATGCTGATTTTAAGTCTCTTCTTAAAACTAATTTATTTACTGTTGCATATGGTCATAAGTAAGCACAGTGGCATAACTGTAGTGTACTATCTTTCGCTGTGTTCTATGTTTACTTTTGTATTTTTGTTACAGTATATGCTTAAATTTTGTACAGCACTTTGGCCAACAGCTGTCATTTTTAAATGTGCTCGATAAATAAATATGACTGACTGACTGAATTTAGTTTGGGTTAAAGAAATCAATTTTGCTTGGTTGGAACAGCAGCTACGCTAATTATGTCTCTAATTGTTTCTCTGTTTTTGCATTTACACACGCTTCAGTCTGGATCCAGAACACATGAGAAGAGATAATGCCAACACCTCAGAGGACCTCAGATGATGCCAAACCTGAAACAACAAACAGAACTACCACATTTTGCTATATTAAGTTTATTAAAAGAATTATTATCTGATGACAATAGTGTTCATCGTATGTTTGTTTGCGTCTTTAATTGATTTTTCCATAAATTTCTGCCATAGACCTTAACTGCCAGTCACCACTGATAAGCTAACACATAATATTGTAGAAACTTAATTTGCTGTAAAGTTACTTTGCAACTATTTGTATCGTGAAAACCACTATACAAATAAACTTTAATTGAATTGAATTGAATTGAATTGAATATTATCACAAACTATGCTACTGTTTATTTAAAACCTCAAACATTATGGCCATTTTTTTTAATAAAGTTGTCATGATGCAAAACATCTCTCATGAACAATTAAGAAAATAACACAGATCTTAAAGTTAAATTAAAAAATATATATATATATATTATATAATATATATATATATATATAATATACCCAGTGGGTACGGAAGATCGACCCCCTTAAATTTTTCACTCTTTGTTATATTGCGGCCATTTGCTAAAATCATTTAAGTTTTTTTTTTTTTTCTCATTAATGTACACACAGCACCCCTTATTGATAGAAAAACACAGACTTGTTGACATTTTTGCAGATTTATTAAAACAGAAAAACTGAAATATCAAATGGTCCTAAGTACTCAGACCCTTTGCTGTGACACTCATATATTTAACTATTTAAGGTGCTGTCCATTTCTTCTGATCATCATTGAGATGGTTATACACCTCCTTTGAGTCCAGCTGTGTTTGATTATACTTATTTGACTTGATTAGGAAAGCCACACAACTCTCTATATAAGACCTTACAGATAACAGTGCATGTCAGAGCAAATGAGAATCATGAGGTCAAAGGAACTGCCTGAAGAGCTCAGAGACAGAATTGTGGCAAGGCACAGATCTGGCCAAGGTTACAAAAACATTTCTGTTGCACTTAAGGTTCATAAGAGCACAGTGGCCTCCATAATCCCTAAATGGAAGACGTTTGGAACGACCAAAACCCTTCCTAGAGCTGGCCATCCGGACAAACTGAGCTATCGGGGGAGAAGAGCCTTGGTGAGAGAGGCAAAGAAGAACCCAAAGATCACTGTGGCTGAGCTCCAGAGATGCAGTCGGAGATGGGAGAAAGTTGTAGAAAGTCAACCATTACTGCAGCCCTCCACCAGTCGGGGCTTTATGGCAGAGTGGCCCGACGGAAGCCTCTCCTCAGTGCAAGACACATGAAAGCCTGCATGGAGTTTGCTAAAAAACACCTGAAGGACTCCAAGATGGTGAGAAATAAGATTCTCTGGTCTGATGAGACAAGATAGAACTTTTTGGCCTTAATTATAAGCAGTATGTGTGGAGAAAACCAGTCACTGCTCATCACCTGTCCAATACAGCCCCAACAGTGAAGCATGGTGGTGGCAGCATCATGTGTGGGGGTTGTTTTTCAGCTGCAGGGACAGGACGACTGTTGCAATCGAGGGAAAGATGAATGTTGCCAAGTACAGGGATATCCTGGACGATAACCTTCTCCAGAGTGCTCAGGACCTTAGACTGGGCTGAAGGTTTACCTTCCAAAAAGACAATGACCCTATGCACACAGCTAAAATAACGAAGGAGTGTTTTCACAACAACTCTGTGACTGTTCTTTGTTCTTGAATGGCCCAGCCAGAGCCCCTGACTTAAACCCAATTGAGCATCAATCTAAAAATGGCTGTCCACCAACGTTTAACATCCAACCTGACAGAACTGGAGAGGAACTGCAAGGAGGAATGGCAGAGGAACCCCAAATCCAGGTGTGAAAAACTTGCATCTTTCCCAAAAAGACTCATGGCTGTATTAGACCAAAGGGTGCTTCTAATAAATACTGAGCCAAGGGTCTGAATACTTAGGACCATGGGATATTTCAGTTTTTTTTTTTTAATAAATCTGAAAAAATGTCAACAATTCTGTGTTTTTCTGTCAATCTGGGGTGTTGTGTGTACATTAATGAGGAAAAAAATTTTAACTTAAATGATTTTAGCAAATGAAATATAACAAAGAGTGAAAAATTAAAGGGGGTCTGAATACTTTCCGTACCCACTGTATATATATAAAAACAATCTTAAACTTTTAAGAACCCAAAGACACTGTAAACAATTCTACATCAGTAAAACACTCACCATAACCTACATTAAGGTTGAAACAATGACAGCAAAAGTTTTTGCCATTTAACCCTCTGGGGTCCGAGGGTGTTTCGGGCCCTGGAGAAGTTTTGACATGCCATGACATTTTTTTCAGTATCTTAAAAACATTTTAATAGCTAAAGTCTGATTACACTGTAATCAGCACAAACTGGGCTACAATAATTTGTGAGCAGCATGAAAGTACATGTTTGTGTTTTTGAGAAAACAAAGTTTATGCATGCTTAGTGAAAAACAAAAATTTTAAAGTCACTGAAATAAGGCCATAAAACACAGAGAACAGAACATTTGTTCACAAGACTCTTGAGAAGTGGATGTTGTAGACTAGAGTTTTTGCTACAAAATGATCCTGTTCACTTATTTACAGAAAAGAATATATTGATTTAACATTTTTGTAAAACATGTTTTGTGATAGAATGCCCTTATGCGAGGGAGTGACACTGGCCACGAATACTTAGTGATTCACACCTGAGAGATAGTGTTAACACTCACACTACTTTTATATCTTGTGGTTTTATATGTTAAAACATTAAACAAACATCCTGGCATTGTGAAACATTTAGAGAATGAAATGACACATATTTCAAAATGTTTCACTTGATTTCAAACATGCAGTCAGGAATTAGAAAAGTCTAACTAGTCAAATGTGTACAAGTTATGTCACAATAATAATAACAACAGATGCAAGTAATCTTAGGCTACTCATCAGAGTGATATCCTCCAGTGGATCCAGCTGCACGACGCATCGTGTTGTGTGGTAAATTCTGGGTTATTTCTCTCAGCGTGTCTTCTTCCAGAAACAAAAAGTAGCTGGGATGAACTTGTTTGTTTACGCGGAGGCGATGTGGGTGTTTACATGCGCGCTTTCAAATCGCGATTTCGGTTTACAAACGATGAAGCGTGCAGCTATTGTAAAAACAAAAAAAAAAAAAAAAAAAAAAAAAAAACAAAAAAAAAAAAAAAAAACACCAAAAAAAAAACAAAAATATCTTTCTGTTCATTTGCGATTCATCTTTGCTGATTAAAAGTATTCATTTAAAAAAATCTTACTGACCCCAAACTTTGTAATTATACAGGTGCATCCCAATAAATTAGAATGTCGTGGAAAAGTTCATTTTAGTCAGTAATTCAACTCAAAATTGTGAAACTCGTGTATTAAATAAAAATGCACTCAGACTGAAGTAGTTTAAGTCTTTGCTTCTTTGTCCTTGTTTCTGTACCGTTACAGGGGGTTTTTAAAAAAAATGAACATACTTTCCAGAAGGACAGCAATTCACTAAAAATGTTTTTTTGTATTGGTCTTATGAAGTATTCAAATTTGTTGAGATAGTGACTTGGTGGGTTTTTGTTAAATGTGAGCCAACATCACAATTAAAAGAACCAAAGACTAAACTACTTCAGTCTGTGTGCATTGAAGTTATTTAATACACGAGTTTCACAATTTTTAGTTGAATTACTGAAATAAATGAATTTTCCACGACTTCTAATTATTGAGATGCACCTGTATGTAACAGGGGGTTGATTAAGCTGACTTTTGTTTTGAATTATTTGTCAAATTCTTTACTACATTTCAGGAAAATACAAACTGATCTTAGCCTGACCCAAGCCTCCCTCTGTGAACTTCCTTCAGAAGGAATATCACTACTGTTTTGCATGAAACCTTTATCTTTGCTGCCAAGTCAATAAAGAGAAAAGTGTAGTGTGCCATGATGTTCAAACTGTTTAGGGGCATGGACAGAGTTACTAGCTTCACTTAAAAATCACATCTAAAAACTGGACTGGAAATATGTACAAGAACATTTTTACAAATAGGCACCATTTGCACTTTTGATCCAGCCTAACATTTTCTAATTCACAGGTGTATTTGATCTGACAAATGGTCTTTTTGACTGACAAGAAGTCTCTTAGGTTTCTACTTACTTCTACTAAACATATATAGGCTATTCCAGAATATTTCAGCAAAAAGCATGACCTCATGCAAACATGTACATTTATGCATTTGGCAGACACTTATATCCAAAGCAACAGTAATTTGAGGTATATAACCAAGTAAAGGCTCCATCCTCACAACCCTACAGAGGCCAAGCGGTTTGGCGAAGGGCTGGATGCATTTACCACTAAACCTACAGGAATATTATCTGTGATTCTGAAGTTTAGTGCAAGTAGTAGTTTGTGTGTCACTGTAGATTCAACAAAAAGTTATTACACTATGCAAACATTTTGTTGTATCAAAACTCAAATGGAAAGCATTTCTTGTCAGTCCAGTTAGACTGCACCTATAGCTGAAGACAATGCTGCTTTGCTTAGTGAATCAACTCTTGAATAGTTTCTAAATTTAAAAGAGAACAAAACCACTATCGTGTCACTAAACAGGCCTATGCTGTTCTTGAAAGTCACTTCAAGTGAAATGTAATGTCAGGGACAAAGACAAGGCAATGCACTTTCACAGACAGACCAAAAGTCATGTACTAGTACATGAAAACAATATGCAACTCTATAAGCAGCTGATGAAAACAGGAACACTAGTTTCCTCCTCTCAGTAGGAGACTCCTTCTCACACTTTCTTTCACACTTCCTGTTCTGAGTTGCCAAAGCACATACCACAGAAATGGTCAAGTTAAACAGACAGACCAAGGTAAAATATAACAACCGTACTGTACCTTTAAACAGGCAGCCGCTGATGTTACTTCATAATAATGTCCACCCATAAAGCGACAATCTCGTTGAAAAGTACTGTTAAGAGTGAAACTCTCCACAATTGGACATTAAGTGCAAGCAAAGACTGAGACTGAAGTTTAACTGAACGTGCAGAAGCTTCTGAAGCTGGAGCTGCTCGCGTTAAGGACTCATATCTTCAGAAAGCTGCAGACAAGTTTGAGCAAACACTAGCGCGCGTTCACAGAGAGGCACTCGCGTCCACGTGGACCTGCATCCGTCTGTTTCTATAGCAACCGAAGAACGCACGCGGAAGTTCGATTTAGATTTTTCTTTTAGTTAAATCACAAAGAAGTAGACCTACAATGCAAAAAGAACCAGGCAAATATAAGCCACTGTTGTACAGTTCAGAGTATGTGAAATCAAATTGAAAACAAACTAACAAACAAAATACGAAGATAAAGAGGATTATACGTTAAGTGAAGTTAAGTGAATGAATTTAAATGGACGCATGGTGGAATAATAATAATAATAATAATAATTGCAAAAACAAGTTATTTTCTAAATGGATCAACCAAAGTGAATACATTAAAAAATAATAATAATAATACAATTTATAAATAATACATTACATAATACACACATTACCAGACCCGGTTAGATATCTAAATAAAAAATAAATAAAATAAAGAAACGAGCCAAGCAAAATGCTATGTCTCTCACACCTATATAATTTTTACATCTGCTTGTTAATTTAGATTTATCTGAAGTAGGTTAAAAGAAGTTTTACAATGTTGAAAAACAGGAAACAGTACATTATTGAATATTCAAATAGAAGAGAAATAAATATAAAATGATGAATTATAATAATAATAATAATAATAATGCACTATAAAAGTATTTTATAAATGGATCAAAACAAAGTGAAAATACATTAATTTTTTTTTTTATCGAAATAATACCTTACATAATACAACACTACACAGGACCGGTTAAATATCTAAAATAACAATAAAAAAAAAAAAGTAAACGATGAAAGCAAATTGATATTTCTCTCAAAAATATATAATTTTTTACATCTGCTTGTTATTTAGCATTTTATTTGAAATAGGTTTAAAAGAAGTTTTACAATGTTACAAAACAGAATACAGATACATTATTGAATTATTCAAAATATGAATAGAAATAATATAACTAAAAGATGAAATTAATATAATAATAATAATAATAATAATGCACTATAAAAGTATTTTATAAATGGATCAAAACAAAGTGAAAATACATTAAAACAATAATAATAATAATACAATTATATAAATAATACCTTACATAATACAACATTACACAGACCCGGTTAGATATCTAAAATAACAAGAAAAAGAAAAAGAAAAGTAAACGAGAAAGCAAATTGATATTTCTCTCAAAAATATATAATTTTTTACATCTGCTTGTTATTTAGCATTTTATTTGAAATAGGTTTAAAAGAAGTTTTACAATGTTACAAAACAGAATACAGATACATTATTGAATTATTCAAAATATGAATAGAAATAATAGAAATAAAACGATGAATTCATATAATATAGCAGTTCAATTTTTCTAGAAAGTTGAAGGTACTAATCTGTAATATGCAGTGCCACTTAGTGGATTAAAAAAAATGCAGATTCACAAGGCAATCAGCAGACACTAATACTTTACATATGACACAGTTTAAAAGGTAAGGTCAATGGAGCTAATATTGTTAATATTGCTAATATTGTAACTGAGAAATGGCATGTCTGTTATTTAGGTGTTACAGATGCTTGAGTGTTACTAGTAGGCCCTGGTAGTTTGGACTCTACATTCATGTTTAATGCACGACTACATTCGATCATTTAGCAGTAGTGTTTCAGTGACAGGGCCATGTTGGGTTTCCTGTCTGTAAAGCACAGAGCCTTCTATACATGTGGGCAGCCGCGTGCATCAGAGCTGCTTACTTACCTGCACAGCATGCTTCAGTACAACTGTGAACGTCTATAGCATAAGTCAAGACTTTTGTGTCTGAAAACAAATATGCAAATGTTTCCCTTCTCCCCACGGCCTGGTTTCTCTGAATTACTTTCTTGACGATAGTAATTGCACAGTTGCACATGCAGCTGTGGTTGTGCATGCTTGATAGACAGAGTGAACACTGGCTAGTGGGGTTTGTGGTTGTGCAGAGGAAAAATTTTAACCAGGAAGTGGTGATTAGCTGCAGAATGAATGAAATCCACTGCTTTGTGCCCACCATTAAAGTACTAACCATGGGAGTTTAAATATATATTCTATATAATCTGCATTTTGTTATATCTACCTTTTTTTTTTTTACTCATTTGACTTGCCACAATTATGTATATTATGCTATACGCCTACTTGAGTTCCCAGCATGCACTGCGGTCAGAATAAATTGTACACATTTCTGTTTTTTGATTGCTTTTTACTTTTTGTTTGTTTTTGGACATCTGTTTGTGGCTCTTTTCATTTTAATTTATTGGCTTCTCTTGCTGTTCAGATAATTTCGATTAGGTTATGTCAGAGAATAGCACATTTAGGGCATTGACTTTTAACATTTTTCTCTGTATTGTTTAGATTTATTTTAATCTCATATATTAAGATATATATATATTTTTTTTTTTTTTGCATGAGTTATTGTAGAATCATGAGGTACTATAATATTTTTTTTAGATTTCGAAAGTTTTTGTTTTGTATTGTAGTGTATCTTTAATTACTTTTTATTATTTAAATATATCTGTATAGTTTCTATACATTTTTATTTCAGTTTTAGCTAGTACTGTACATCAGGTTAAACTAAATAAAAATGACAAATGTTGCTTTGGCAACTAGCTGGAATAAAAAATATATATTTTATGTTTTTGTCAGTTAACATTTATTTTATTTCAAATAACAAAAATATTTCACATGGGTCAAATGTTTTTTGGAACCCAGGACATTCACTGTGTTAACGAAACAAGCTTCAAAAATAGTATGTTTGCAACAGTAAGGTGAGTAAATGATGAGAGGATTTTAATTTTTGAGTGAACTATCTCTTTAAGAATTACACTTGAGCTTACATTAACCCTCCACTTGGTGGTGCCAAATGACTAGACCATTCAAATGTGGATTTGCAAGAAAATGCTTGCAGAAGTTTACTGACAAGCTGCTCAGAGACTAAGGATGGCTCAGCTCCTCAGATGTTATTGGTAACCAGATGAAACCACTGATATTGTTTGGCAGAAAAAAAAAGTTGACATTTTATCAAAAAGATGCAGTGTGCCCGTCGATTCAGTCTAAACATACTTTAGCAATCACCTCACATAAAAGCATTTGTGTACCTCATGAATCACATGTTGCTTTGTGAAATATACTGAACTTTTTTTTTCATCTGTGCTTTTAAACAAGCTCAGTTACCGTCGCTGTTTCCAGCACTAACACCTAACAGTAGAAGAGTGAAACGGTACCCACAGGAGCAATTTCCACAAGCCTCTCAGTTCTGAAAGAGCATGGAAACAGTGAGAAGAAGAGAGAGCGAAAGCAATCAGACTGCATGGGAACAAAGGAGTCGTCTGTGACAAGCCATTAGTCTGTCCCTCTGAGAAAATAAATGGGTTTCTTTGCCTTTGTTCAGACAGGCCACAAAAATGGTTTCTTTTTGTATATTCAACTAAAGTCTGTTTAGTTGTCTGTAGTCTGATCAGCAAAAACCACGTGAAATGCATACAAAGTTTGACATCCGAATTTTGAGAGAAGCCTTTCCGATTGAACGTCAGATTTCCAGTCGTTTGTTTTGTTGTCAGGAAAATCTACATCTGTGTTAGAAATGCCTCACGTGAAGCCTTCACTGTGTATCGAATGGTGAATGAGTGCTTATTTTTGTCTGATATGCCTAGTTAGTTCAGAACCACAGTAAAATGTCCTGATGGGCTTGAACAGAAGGAAAGTTTCCAGTTTTCTGTACTTAATTTCCATGCTGACAGCTAATCTCAGATATCGTAGAGGAAAGTCATTACTATAGCAACCAACATAGATATGGGAAATATTAGCTACTGTGTGCTTAGCTAGACACCACATTTTACTGAGAAATGCTACTGTGATGTGGGAATGCTTGCAGATGTTTACTGACAAGCTGCTCAGAGACTAAGGATGGCTCAGCTCCTCAGATGTTATTGGTAGATTTACTAATAAATTAGAGTAATACAGTGGTATCACTGAGAGTGATAGATCACCTCCATCGTTTAAATAATTGATCATGTCTATTTGTCTCTATCATGTCTTTACCTGTCTATTACCTCTTGATGTAACTATGGGATGAATATGTCTGTTTGCCTGCGTGGACTACAAACCTTCAAACTTCAAGGCTTTTTAAATGTTTGAACATTTTCTAAACATTCAAATAATCCAACAAACTTTTATTTAAAAATGACAGTAATGTGAATTTATTTGAATTCAAATTTGAAATGCAGTTTTGCATTCTTTTTGCTTCCTCGGGTCTATTTAAATCAAATTTACATAATGAATTGCAATGTAAAGGCATTCTCAACTCAGTTCTGAATGGCGTGCAACCCTTTCCCCGGGATTTCAAACCTGGGTTTCCTCATTTTAAAACGGAAAGGTCCCTAAATTTGCTATGAACAAATCTAGAATTTTCATAGCGAGGATTAGCAGCAGTAACTGTCACTTTTCATAGCTAAAATTACTAATGTTTTTTTTTCTTTAAAGGTGTGCAATTTTTAAACCAGTATTTGATGTGAAAACAATGAAGAAATTCATCATATTCAATGAATATGCATTAAGATATATTTTCTCTGTATAATTTTATAAAGCCTATTTATATTAAAAATGATATTTTTTGATATTTGACAGATTCAGAATTGTTAAACATCTATATTTTAATCCTGAAGTATTTAAGTCTGTAAGTTAGACCTCTGCAGTGTTTTATCTTACAGAATACCAAGTCTTATGCCAAGCCGTGTGTGTCCCTGAGTCTGCTCTGATTTCTGGTCTGCAAAAGATGTTGAAATTTGTTCCATGAATGCAAATGATATCAAATGAAAAGGAGCCCGACTTGAGTAATGTGTATGAAGTGTTATGCTGTAAAGTGAGAGAAGTGTCAACTTAAGAATTACCTGTAAATAGCCTGTAAGTGGAAAATGTGGGCAAGACCACATGAGTTGATGCTTACGCATTTGCCTGCAGTTGTAGACATGAGTGCTTTTATGGAGCAGAATGCCATAAAATTATGAGAGAAGAAAATATGTAGTCTTTTGTAAGGATTTTTTCTTTCTTTCTGGGTGACGCTGTCACTTACTATCTAAACATGTCCTGCCTCACTGCGCTGGACAAGGTAATTATACGCCCCATTTTCAAGCAAGCTGGAGCTGGGGCGGGTTGCCAGATCCTTCTATGATAAGAAGTCTCAGTTGCCCCAACCAGCTGTCAGAGGTTCAAAACCTTGCCTGCTTCCAATTGAGATTAGCACAGGCTTTTTACTAGTAATTAATTAGCCTGCCTGTGAAAGCACCACTGATTGAAAGGCACCAAGAGCAGGACAACAGTATTTTTTGAGCTGCTTGCAATAGAAAAAGAGTAATTTTTTTATATTTGAATGTGACGTAAGAACATATGGTTTCCATTGCATCTTTACCAATTCAAACATTGCATAAACCCAATAACCATTAGCTAATGAAAGCGCATAGAAGTTTCATTTTTGGGCCTGGGTACAAAATGGTGCGTTTTTACAGATATATTAAAGTTTGCAGTGCAGTTGCATGCCATAATCTTTTAAGGCACTTTAAATTTTAAGCAACCATAGCTGTGGCGGTTTGGGAAAAGGAAAAGAAAAGGAAATGAAAAAAAAAAAAAAGAAAAGAAAAAGAACATGTAAATAACCTTTCTGATGTAAATGGCAAAATCACTTTCAGGAATGGATTTACACTCCAAAAGAGGGTTTTTGCAGGGATGCCATAGAAGAAGCATTTTGGTTTTCCATACAATCATTCTTAGTAATAAGAATCATAATATAAACAACCTAAACAACCTTTTTCACTATAAAGAACCTTTTGTGGAATTGAAAGTTTCCATGGATGTTAAAGGTTATTCATAGAACCTTCATTTTTATGACTGAAGTTTTTTTTTTTTTTTCCCAAGACATAAACTTGCAATTCTGAGAAAAAAAGCAGTAGTGTTTGATATAAATAACTATTCGGAGGAATTAAAATTCAGAATTACAAGATATTAAATCAGAAAATCAGAATTTTTTTTATCAGAATTATGACTTTAGATCTCATAATTCTGTTTTGTGTTTCTGCCACAGAATAAAAAAAAAATTGTATCTAATTTTTTTTTCTCGCAATTGCAAGTTCATATCACACAATTCTGACTTTACTCAGAAACTGCGAGTTTAGATATCACAACTGAAAAAGTTAACATCTCACAGTTTTGAATTTTTTTCTCTCATTGTGAGATCTACACTCAGAATTGTGAGGGAAAATCTTGTGACTACTTTATTTATTTAGTTAGTTATTAACTTAGTTACTCCAAGAGTATAGTTTTAAACACTTGCCTTTTAATTTAAGGTCCAATTCTTACCAAGGCAAGTAAAAACATTATCTTTATACATTTAATTTGGCTTAGTTCCTCAAAAATCACTTTTTTTTACAGTCCACTAGAGTCAGAGCCCAAGGAAAGAGAATATATAAATATAAATGTTGCAAATAGAAAAGAATAGCAGGTGTTATTTTGATGAATCCACCGTCTATATTTTAAGATAACTATTTAAAGCTTTTGCGAAACCGTTCAGAATGTGTTCTATGTGTTTTGGCTCTCTAAATAAAGTGAACGACATAAGGTGGAACTCCAGACTTTATTGTTGTTTTTCTACTTGTCTTCATATCAGTTTCTTTCTTAGTTCACCACCACCAGGCCTATGTTTGGCTCACTTTTATTTTGCATGCACTCTACATTTCTCCTCCAACTCTTCCAAACAGCTTGTGAGTCACTGTCATCCCAAGACCACAAACATCTGAGGCTGAAACCGCGAAACAGCTAAAGGAAATACTTACACTGCTAGTTTTGGTGCTGTTCTACTAAATTACAAATCTATAAATATCACAGGGTTTGTAAATGTAGATGGTGAGTCACTCAGAAATGTCTATGTTCTCTTCTCAGAAAACACCTTTCAAAATTATGTGCAAATAAATTAGTAGCGATTTATAGAAATTATTAGTCCTCATAATTTAACACTGAACCATATCTAGGTATTAATTTTTAAAACAATATATCTTAATTAAAAAATGTGCAATGCACCAATGCAATTACACTAGGGCAAAGAACAATCAACAAGGAAGTCAATTTAATGTTGTTCTAAAGATTTTTTTCCTTGGTCATTCACATATGAAATATTTAGTAATATTCCATGGTGTCATTTAACCTACTGACCAGGACAGCTAAAGATATTTAGTTAATCTGACCTATAATTCTTCAAATCCCTCAGGACAGGTGCGCTGCCTTTGAATTTCACAAGCTGTTACAACACGGAAATGAAATTCCAGATATAATATATGCCTTACAGACGCTGCAATAAATAATAGATTGATTTATCAACATGTTTTAGTCAGCTTGGCCTTTAAATGTCATTTTAATTATATTTTTCTTCAGTTCATTACTTGGTCTGAGAGACAATATTTCACTTGGAGGGAAGCTATCTGAATATGAAGATCACTGAATGAATTTATTAATCAATCTCAACATTTTCTCTTTAAGTCATTCATAACTCTCAGTCATTAGTGAAAGTATATTTAACATTTGATAGCATGTGAAAAGTAGAAATAAATGATGAAGGCACATTAAAAAAGTGTCCAAGACCAAGTTTTATGTAACCTTCACATGGCACAGAGAAAAGTTTCCTTTTCTTTTTCTGTAGTTTGAGTAAGCCTCATAAAAGAGGACATAAAAGTGTCCATAAGAAACACCCAACCACAAATTTTTGAAGCAATGCAAAAAAAAAGAAGCACAAAAAAAATCTGGAATGATTAGGAATGTAACACAACATTGCATTTCATCAAAAACTTTAGCACATTACATATATAACAGTTTCTCAGAAAATTGGCTTTTTCCCCCCTTTTTATTTTTAACCTATTGTTATTGTGAATAATTCAGAATGACATTGTGAATTCAAATGTGTCAGACACCTCAGTCTTCTTTCATTTTGTGAAGGCATTCACCCATGGCAGTGGGAGTGACTGCAAATTCAGCAGGAGTGAGAGTCAGTGCCATTATTGCTTACCACAGAGAGTCAGATGACATTGTGATGAGCAGCTAAAAGCAGTCACAGTATGTCGTCTATCTGTCAAGCTGTGCTGCCAATCTTCAAAGTGTGAAAGCCATATTGCCAATTCTTTCCAAATGACACTATTTTTACGGAAAATTAAGCAGTTTCTTTTAAAAATCCATCATCAATAGCACAGACGACAAAAGACCATTGCAGATGTGTACTTACTCTGTATTATGTTTGACCCAGCATTATATATTTTGCTGAAAAGAGAGACAAATTCATTGAGAAATGACATTATAAACCACATAAAGAGAAGCATAACAACAGAAAAAAATACTTGCTATTGTATAATTTATTAAAATGATAAACTTCCTGTTTTTCAGTAATTTACAGCTTTGTATTTGAATAAACCATCATATAACAGTTTATCATGTCTGTTTTCTATCCCAAAAAATTGAAAATGTCTGTGGAGACTTACAAAAGCTTCATTGTGTGTGTCTAAATAAGGCCAGCATTTGCTGTAGTGTTTTTTTTCTTCGTGGTATTTGTTTGTGAACACTGCAAGTTAGATGCAAGGGCAGTTTGTTTTCCAGCGGATTTGGTTCAACAATGCAAAAGTAATCACTACCTTGCATGTGCTTGTTACCGCCAATGTTAGACATCCAGATTTAGAACTCATTTCTCAGCAGAACCCAGGCCAATTAAAAGCATAAGTCCCTTGTGCCACTGCTGAGTCTGGTTTTATGACTGAAAATCTGCATTGAACTGTGTACTGTTAATGTTGTTTTTAATGGTAGCTGAGTCACCAAATGATATGCGCTATATGGTGTGACCAAAGATTACATAGTGTTTGTGAAAGAGACTGCAATCTAACCAAAAGGAGAACAGTTTTAGTATAATAAGGTTCTTGACATGATAGTTTGGTCCTTAAATGAATCATAATCACTGAGAAGAGGCGTATTTGAAACATCAAACTTAAGTTAGGTGATATCATGCTCCCACTATAATTAGTTTTTAAATGAGTTCAAGTCTATGAAAATAATTGAATCCTCAAAATATAGTTCAACCAATGTAACCTAGCAACCAAATACATGAACAGCTCTATATGCATCGTGGTTTCAAGGTGTTAAGACCAGATGGCACCAAACATAGGATGTCATGTGAAAGAATACTAAAACATTTAGTCATAATAGAATAGCTTCAGCAATTCTGTGAGTCCATATTCTATTTAATGGTCTTAGAGAGCCTTGTTCACTGATAATTGTATACAATTTGTGAATTTTTACGCAATCAGTTTTATTATGAATGAAGGAGTGTGTGTCCAAAGCAAGTACTTTGCACAAATCTTTGCTAAAGCAAAGTGTGCTATTCCCAAAATCAGTTAAAACATTAAACACTTGTAGTTTGGCCTAGACTATAAGTGATCGTGTTAATATCATCCCACCTGAATCAGGAGAGAAATTTGCACACATCAAGCAATGTTTACAAGGAAAAACAGTCCAAAACAGCACTAAACAAATATATGGGTAGATTTTGATGTGAGGACAACAGGAGCTTAGCGTTATTATGGATTATGGCTGGTATTTGTGTCGCCAGTGTGATTTAAAGTTAAACCCCTGATGGAATTTGTTTCTTACAAATGTGCAAGTTTCGCTTCATAAGATAGAGTTTTTTTAATTTCATTTTAAGTAAGTTATGGATGTAATGAAGTAGTGTGGATTATTGTCTATTTTATCATCTGTTTTGGACTTCTGCCGGCACCCATTCCCTGCAGTAGACCACTTGGTGAGCAAAGTGAGTAATGCTAAAGTTTCTCCAAAGCTGTTGCCGATGGAGAAACAAAACTCATCTTATCTTGGCATTAACACCTGTATGTGTGGTTGCAATTGGTTCTAACATTTGGTAACACTTTATTTCATCGTCACCTTAGAATTCTCTTAACAGGAGTAAGTAACTTGTTAACACATGTCAACTTGCAGTTTCGGGTAGGGAGTATCAGTGAGACTACTGCTGAATCTCTAATACTTTCTTTGTCAACCATTCTACTAACCTAAACCTACCTAACAGTCTACTCTGAGAGTATTTAGCCATGTAGTTGCAAATAATTAGAATTAGTTGAAATGTCGTTGACATGTATTTACAAAGTACTTATAGTTAGTAAATGTCTAAATGGGAATATTCGAAATAAAGTGAACCACTAAATTTATTGTCAATTAGAACTGGAAATTAGTAACTGCACTGCATGTTTTCGTAATAGTACAGTGAAAACGGTATTATACAACGTGCTATATTTTAATACATATATCTATTGCCTACAAAACCACCACTGGCTCTGAACCCATTTACCTAAATTCATTACTTCAGAGCTATGTGCCCTCTAGAAGCTTGGTTTCTGCAAGTGAACGGCGTATTATTGTGGCATCTCAAAGAGGCACAAAATCACTTACACTGACTTTTACATTAAATGTTCCCTCCTGATGGAATGACCAGCCCAACTCAGTCCGAGCAGCTGAGTCCTTAACCATCTTCAAGAAACAACTAAAACACATCTGTTCCACCTTTATTTGACCCTCTAACTCGAACACTTTCTATTCTATTCTAATTCTACTTTATCTATATAAAATAAAAGTAAAAAAACAATAGCTTTCTATTTTTTCTCTTCTATCTACTTGTTTTTCTTTGTGTATGTGTGTATAGGTGTGTGTGCATAATATAAGTATCTAGATATATATATATATATATATATATATATACACTTTGCTACGTGTACTGTGTTAGGCTAACGAGACTTGTCATTTGCACTTATATATTATTGCTCTTTTGTTAGTTTTGACTGCTTTTATTGTCCTCATTTGTAAGTCGCTTTGGATAAAAGCATCTGCTAAATGACTAAATGTAAATGTAAAGGAAAATTCTTGAATATCTTAGATACACCTGACATTTGTAACGCAAACCTTAGAATTAATCTCTCAGCTGGGGAACTTTGAGTCACAGAGGTAAAAATGAGCCTCTCTCGCTGTTCCTTACTGTAAAACTGAGCTCTGGCTCGCACTGTTTTTTTTTCATACTGTACACCATCTTGAAAATCACATTTCTTTTGCCTTGAATGAGCATAACTGAGCTCATTTTTCCTCAGGAATGCACTTCTAACAGTTGAGTGCTGGATAATAAACGGGCTCATATATCCATATTCACCCATCAGGTGGTCATCATGAGGATTCTTTTGGAGCAGAGCAGCGGGACTGATCTAGTGTGCAGACATCATCAGGTAATTCTGTAATCTAAAGCTAAATATAAACTATTTTAGTCTACATTGCGTTCAGTAGAAGAAAGAAAGCCATACAGATTTTGAGTGAATGATGACAGAATTTTCGTTTTTGGGTCAACTATTGCTTTAACACCAAAAAATGACACACTTCAAGTTTCTAGTGTGCAGACATCATGATTGACAGCTTTGGTGCAAGGAAAAAACATTTTTTTCCTTCTTTTCTTCAGGAGCACAAAACATATTTTGGATTCTTGGTTGCTGCTGGAATGTGAGCCACTGTTTTGTTCCCCTGTTTCTCTCTGTCTCCCCTCAAGCCTTAATCTTCGCAATGTTTTTATTTTCATTTGTCTTTTTCCCCTCTTGCTCTCTGAGGGCAATAACTGTTGGCCAGCATTTATGCTGTGGTTTATCTGTACTCCTACGCCTTCTATTTTCCTTGCCAGAAGTGGTAAATTGTGCTTTCGTTCACCTCCTGGAGGTATTCAATTCAGTCGGATTCCTCCGTGTCACAAAAGGTTTTGAGTCTTGCTGAAACTTAACGAAGTGCAAGTGTGCTGAGAAGCGTATCTCCCCAGAAACGGAGGGTGATGGCTGTTTAAAGTCTAGGTCTTTTTTTTCCCTCTCAGCTTGAAACAATTCTTTCCATTTCAGCCTTTATGTCTGTGTGTGGGCCAAAAGCATGTTGCTGTTTCACGTAATCCAGGTGGCATTCAGACTTTAAGCCTAGACCTAATGCTCAGGTTGTCTCATTATACCAAGCCCTTGCTCTAAATGTGGTTCTTGCTTTGAGGCATCGTAGATAGAACTCAAGCCTGGATTCAACTTGAACTTGAACTGGGTTCAAGCCTGTCCAGATAATGGTGGACCACCCAGGGCTGTGCTGAGTGGGCATTGCTGGTAGCATGGTTGGCATATAAATTCCCTGATTTTGCCAACAGTCAGACACCACTATCCATTGAAATCCCTGTTTTGGTTCGAGGTTGGTGAACGCCAGGCTGTCATTCAGACAGAAGTGGAAATACTTCTTGTAATTTAGAGCCCAGCAGACGTGAAGCAGAGACCTTGTTCAAGGTTGTGAGGCTTATCACTGAAGTGCAGTAACCAAATGTGGTGTTAGCACAGACTTTACAAACATTCTTATTTAATCGGCTTGTGATGTCCATGAAAAGCCGACATGTCAGCCTAACCTATATTTCTGTATTTAGTTCATTTGGATTGGATTTTGTGTTACATGTTAAGTCAAGTGATTTTTAAAACATATCTCTTATGTGTGTGTGTGTGGTATATATATATCTATTGTGTAAATGTTAATATATATATAATATATATAGATATATATTCAGGTGCTTTTTTTCAGATTCGATTTGAATGGACCACTGATTTTAATAAAAATAAACACAGACACAAAAACAACACACAGTACAGTGGGTACGGAAAGTATTCAGACTCCCTTAAAATGTTCACTCTTTGTTATATTGCAGCCAATTGCTAAAATAATTTAAGTACATTTTTTTTTCTCATTAAACCTGTGAACACACAGCACAACATATTGACAGAAAAACACAGAATTTTTTACATTTTTGCAGATTTATTAAAACAGAAAAACTGAAATATCACATGTCCTAAGTATTCAGACACTTTGCTCAGAATTTAGTAGAAGCACACTTTTGATCTAACACAGCCATGAGTCTTTTTGGGAAAGATGCAACAAAGTTTTTCACACCTGGATTTGGGGATCCTCTGCCATTCCTCCTTGCAGATCCTCTCCAGTTCTGTCAGGTTGGATGGTAAACGTTGGTGCACAGCCATTTTTAGGTCTCTCAAGAGATGCTCAATTGGGTTTAAGTCAGGGCGCTGGCTGGGCTTCAAGAACAGTCACAGAGTTGTTGTGAAGCAACTCCTTCGTTATTTTAGCTGTGTGCTTGGGTCATGTCTTGTTGGAAGGTAAACCTTCGGCCCAGTCTGAGGTCCTGAGCACTCTGGAGCAGGTTTTCATCCAGGATATCCCTGTAATTGGCCGCATTCATCTTTCCCTCAATTGCAACCAATCGTCCTGTCCCTGCAGCTGAAAAACACCCCCACAGCATGAGGCTGCCACCACCATGCTTCATTGTTGGGACTGTATTGGACAGGCGATGAGCAGTGCCTGGTTTTCTCCACAAATACCGCTTAGAATTAAGGCCAAAAAGTTCTATCTTGGCATCATCCGACCAGAGAATCTTATTTATCACCATCTTGGAGTCCTTCAGGTGTTTTTACATGTGTCTTGCACTAAGGAGAGGCTACCGTCGGGCCACTCTGCCATAAAGCCCGACTGGTGGAGGGCTGCAGTGATGGTTGACTTTCTACAGCTTTATCCCATCTCCCGACTGCATCTCTGGAGTTCAGCCACAGTGATCTTTGGGTTCTTCTTTACCTCTATCACCAAGGCTCTTCTCCCCCCGTAGCTCAGTTTGGACGGACGGCAGCTATAGGAAGGGTCTGGCTCATGCCCAAACGTCTTCCATTGAAGGCAATGGAGGCCACTGTGCTCTTGGGAACCTTAAGTGCAGCAGAAATTTTTTTGTAACTTTGGTTAGATCTGTGCCTTGCCACAATTCTGTATCTGAGCTCTTCAGGCAGTTCCTTTGTCTTCATGATTCTCATTTGCTCTGACATGCTCTTTGAGCTGTAAGGTCTTATATAGACAGATGTGTGTTTTTCCTAATCAAGTCCAATCAGTATAACAAACACAGCTGGACTCAAATGAAGGATAGAACCATCTCAAGGATGATCAGAAAAAAATGGACAGCACCCGAGTTAAATATACGAGTGTCACAGCAAAGGGTCTGAATACATAGGACCATGTGATATTTAAGTTTTTCTTTTTAATAAATCTGCAAAAATGTCAACAATCCTGTGTTTTTCTGTCAATATGGGGTGTTGTGTGTACATTAATGAGGAAAAAATTAACTTAAAATGATTTTAGCAAATGGCTACAATATAACAAATAGTGAAAAATTTAAAGGGGTCTGAATACTTTCCATACCCACGGTATATATAATGCTGTCTTTTAAAGTTTTAATGGAATTCGAACGAGTTTTAATAGCAGTATGGTTTCAGAAGAACAATAAGTAATTAATTATTTATGGAGAGCAAATCAGCGTTAGTAGACTGATTTCGGAAGAATTCATGTGAAACTGAAGACTGTATGGAGTAAGAGTTATGATGGTGAAAAATTCAGCTTGCCCCTATAGAATAAAGTCCATTTAAACGATATTAAAATAGAAAAAGGTATTTGAAAAACCATGAGATATTGACAAATATTGTTGTCTGTATAAAGGGCGGATTGGTGACTAATAAGTGACGTCAAAAAAAAAGTATAGTAGATAATATATATATATATATATATATAGATTATGGCAGTGTCAAAGCTGATCTCAAGGCTGCAGCTCAGACAAAAGCTTATGGCCATATATTTGCTTTGTCATGTGTTAAATATTTCAGGAATAATAAAAATACAATAAACACACCACTCAAACTGATGTTTTTTTTCTCAAGCATTCCTTGCGCTTACGCCCAGTCTTGATTTTAGATTACTGGCCTTTTGTCTCAGGGCAAACTTTAAACATAATTTAAAACAATTGGACCTAGTAAATTTTGGCTTTAGGGGATGACTCTGTAAATGTCAAGACATGGGCTGTAACACACACAGATTTCTGGAGAGAGTTTGATGGAGAATATGACGCTTCAAATGGAGGTTTGTTTTTCCACAGTTTCTGTCCATATTACTAATGGTGTCTTGGAGATGGTTTTGTGGTCTATAAATGACAAGAAGATATATTCAGAGGATTGCAAATGAATAAAATGAGGTTCATTAAAATGCAAAAGTTAATTATTTTACTATTATTTGATTTTGGC
>JADLZN010002426.1:0-30155 GCA_018155175.1 Sinocyclocheilus anophthalmus | reverse complement strand
TCTGGTGTGTCTGCTCGCAGTGAAGGCAGCGTGCTGGTGTTCTTTGAGCTGGTCTTCCGAGGCGTGCTGGACTCACAGACGGCTCAGGAGCAGTTAGTGGATGGCTTACAGCAGGCTTCACATGATGGACTCGTGATCGACACCCACAGTGTGCAGGTCACAGGTAATCATGTCTTCAAGACATATCTACAGTTTCACATCGATGAAGATCTCCGTGTGACTGTAGAGACGTAATTGATTTAAGTAGTTCATTTTATTGACTTTAATTTATGCAACTCTTAGCTTGGAGGGGTTTTCAGCTGATTTTATGCAATTTCTCATTTCTACCCTCAGATAAACCAGCTACAACCCAGAGAGCGTCCACAGCAGGAGCAGGTGCGAGCGCTTTCTGCTTTATTGCTCATGACATGATCTGACCGGGACAAAGTCTAATTGAAAAATGTCATTAATTATTAATTTTATTAATATGTTTATAAATGCTACATGCTTAAAGTTACCCAAATGTAGTTTTAGATGGAGTATAGCACAATTATTTCACCGCAGTGTATATATAATGTTCAAAAGTTTGGGGTCAGTAACATTTTATTATTTTTTTAAAAGAAATTAGTTCTTTTAGTTAGCAAGGTTGCATTAAATTAATCAACAGGGAACAGTTACGTATAAGTTGCACAAAACAGCATTACATAAAAGCGTTCTTCTCGAACTTTAGTGAATCCTGAAAATAAAAAGTGTATCAGTTTCCACAGAAATATGTGCAGCACGACTGGTTCAACATTGATAATAAGAATAAAGGTTATTGAGCAGCAGCAGCAGCATATATACTATTTTAAGATCATGTGGATGCTGAAGGACTGGAGGAATGATGCTGAAAAGACAGCTGCGCATCACAGAAATAAATTACAGTTAAACAGATATTCACACAGAAAACAGCTGTTTTACATTCTGTCAAAATTGTACAATATTACAGTTTTTAATCTATTGATGATCAGAGAATAGGAGACTTAATTCAAAAACATTTAAGAAAATCTTACCAACCCCAAAATTAGTATTGTATCGTTTAACTATGCATTTAATGTTGGTAAAAATGATGTGATTGTTGTAAAAAGCGAACGTTTCGGTAGTTTGGTAACTAGTGGTACTCTGCTGTCAGTCATACAGTGAGTTGTCCCAGAAGGACAGAAGGCTGGTGCTGATGGGCGTCAGCATGTGTTCCTCAGCGGACTTCTGTGAAGGGTACAGAGCTGTGCTGACAGCACGATGAGCAGCACACTTCTGTGGTAAACAATCAATCGGCCAATTCAAATAAATGTGGATAGTCACCCAAAATCTTACAGGTCAGTATTCTCTACTATGTAGATTATTAATTAAAATTAAAATTAATAATTAATATAATATAATTATATATGATATAATATAATATATAAATGTTGGATATTCACACATTGACTCGAATATTATTATATTATATGACTTGAATATTTCTAAATGTAGATTTATTTTTGTCAATTTATTAGATTTATTCTAAGTAAGTTTACAAAAAAACTGAAATAAAAATAAATAAATAAATCTTATCTACAGTTCAACAATGATTCTAAAATTTATTAGGAGAGCTTTGAAGTAGATGCTTGAAACCAACTTACAAAACCACTTCCTTGCGTAAACACATGCGTACTTGAACTTCTAACCTACAACTTCACTATGTGGCAACTAGCCCTAGTCTCTTCTATCTGCTTTAATAGGCCAATGCTGTATATGAATGCAAAAAACAGGACACAAAACTGCTAATTTCCTGGAAAGGATCTGCTCTAAGACTTGAACCTTACTGATGTTTCAGAGAGCAGATCTGGTTACAGAGTGGAGACTCCACGGTGCGCCCCACAGATGGGCCACTTGATACTTAATACACAAACGGACCGCGCAGGAGACCTCAGAGAGCTGCTAATGACTTTTCAAGCACACTAGAAACCCAACTCAAGTTTGATAGTCACAGGATTGAATGAACATACAGAACCCTTCCAAGACATGCAAGTTTGGAATCAATGAGCGAAAAAGCCTGAGTGACAAGCAATGACAAGAGAATGAGATCTAAAGGCTTCAATATGACATTTACGCAATTACAGACCAGTTATCAGTGCAACAAACTACAGCCAAATACAGATATGAATGACTGGGTGTTTCTTCGACCATGGACAACTTCTGGCTCTGTGGATTTTTCGAAAATAAACTCTTCAAACACACTTCTTATACTCTCTCTAGTTTGAAATTATAATTCTTTTGTCATTTTTTCTGACGGTAATGAACATTTATATCACAAAATTATTGTCTCTGATAAAATGTTGTGATAAAAATGTCATTGTAAATACTGATTCCTTCATCTTAATAAAGCTAATTTCTTAGATAGCATTTTACATATCCTAAATACCCAGAAAAAAAAACTATATTTTCACACTTTTTGTAATTGGCAAAATTACAATTTAATAGGAAATGATGCACATTATAAACATATGAGTATATAAATATATGAGTATATATATACACACACACTAAACATTTTTTTTGTAAAAATAGGGCACAATATACTGTATAATCTGAAGGATTTTTCCTATTTATTTTTTAAAGGTGTTTTACCAGTGTTTTGAATTTTACACTTCATTGCATTGTGTTTTAGAGTAAACAGAAATGCCCGTAAAATTTATGGATAATGTTGTGTGTAATGAGCTGCCAGTGCTTTTTCTGTTATTTTACAGATTTATTTTTACATTATTTATAAGGATATATCATAATGCATATTTATATATATATATGACGGGATATATAACAACACAAATATACATAGTACGTCAACTTTTGATAAAACTTAATTAGTGGTAAAGTTATTGGTCATAATTGCAAAATTGATCATCATAGTGCCACTACAACCGATGCACACAGTAATAATGTGAGTACAAATTAAATAATTTTTAAATAAACTTAGTTTTAGATGAAATGCATTGGTTCTGATTATATCACTACTCACTTAGATAAACCGTTTTTAAAGGGGTCATATGATGCGATTTCAACCAATTTTTCCTTTCTCTTGGAGTGTTACAAGCTCTTGGTGCATAAAGAAGATCTGTAAAGTTGCAAGACTAAAATCTCAAATCCAAAGAGAAATTCTTTATAAAAAGTTAAGAGTCAGCCACACCTACCTAAAACGGCTCGTTCTAACACGCCCCCACATATCTACCTCACTATGTGGGAGGATTTGCATAACACGAACAAAAGTTCATGCAAAGAAAGAAGGCGTAACTTTTATTCTTGCTGTAGTATTGTTGCCGCCGCCGCCATGTCGTGAAGACGCTGTGTTTCGTTGTGAAAGCGAAACTACTTTTTGGTTTCCAAAAGAGGACTATATGCTGCTTCGTCATGCTGGAGCTGATCCGTGCGGTCGTGAGGAAAACTACATTAATGCTGTGGATCGCGGGATCGGCTTCACGGAGTCCAGCCAGGGTCGTAACATGTGGTTGCAGCAGCCTCCACAATATGGTAAGGAACGTAACATTTCCGTCACACACGTGAGGAATTCGGCCAATCACAACGCACTGGCTAGCGGCCAATCAGAGCACACCTCGCTTTTCAGACGATGAACTTTGTTAAAAAATCGACCGTTTCAGAAAGGCGGGGCATAGAGAAAAAACAATAATGTACAGTATGTGGAAAAAAAAAAATTTTTTAACCTTAAACCGCATAAACACATTGAATTACACCAAATACCAAAATAATGTTCTTTTTTAGCAGCATCATATAACCCCTTTAAAATTAAAACATATTAAAACGGTAATAATACTTTAGGGATTTTCACATTTAGTTTGGCTACAAGGTACCGCAATAAAATCGACACATAAAAGGTATTTTAAAAAGCAGCAAAAATTACTTTTCAAGTTTAACATGAAAAAAAGTCAAAATCTCAACCCTTCAGAAATGCATGATTGTTGTTAAAGGAACCTGACTACAAGTTCAACACATTTACAAGGAATGTTTGAGTAATATCATCTTATCATTGCTGGTGAATTAAGGATGTCACAGTGTGCTGGTGTCAGACTCAGAGGAAATGACCCGGGCCAGTTTATGTCTCACACTGACAGACTGTCACTCACACAGGGGGCCGAGGACAGCCAAGAGGAACAGACAGGAGCAGTGACCTCCCTGTGTGTGTGTGTGATGAAAGGTGAAATGCATCCAATCCTGTCTGCTATTGCCAGATGTAAGAAAGCATATCTGCAAAGACACAAGGTCTCTCTCCATATTTTAATTCCATATAACAGTCCATTCTAACAGTGTGAACTGTGAAGTTATACTGAAATTAGTCTCTGATAAACACTGCAATTTCAGCATTCCATAATTCCTCAGCCTTCTGCTCTCTGTTTTCTCTCAGAAAACGTCTCACCTTTGCAAGAACAAAAGAACAGACAGAAAGTGAGGTGGGGGAGGGGTATCATCCACGTTTCGTGTGGCGTACAGACACAAGAAGCCACTGAGATCTATTCCTGTGCCTTAACCTTGCACCCACAGACGCTTTATTATTTGATCCTCATAACAATCTTACCAAGTAACTGCGCTACTGGGCTGAACTGCAGTGCTCACAGGTTGTTTTAATATTGCTGATACATCACACATAACCCATCAATTATCTGAATTTGTCTGAAGAGCTCTCGAACTGTAATTCTCCGCAATACACTAGCAGCTGCACAACGCACACATTATTTCCTCCCTGGGTTCTTGGCCAGATGGGATATTAGGAATTGTCATCTAGACGTATGTACCTGCTAATTGTGTGTTAATTACAAATGGATCAATCCACAATCCTCCAGTGCACCATAAACCTGCTATATAGACCCAATCAATATAGAACAAATCAACGAAAACAACCTGATTTAAAGTCAATGCGAATTGCCATTTGAAACCACTTTTAATAGCTTGATGTATTTTAGATTGAAAAATTATATTCTGTGTAAAAAAAAAAAGCAATTTAGGTTGATTTTACTTATAGGAAATCAATTATATGATAATTGTATCTACCTTATCTAAATAAACTAATAATTAAGCACTAGAAACTAAAGCTACATGTAATTTTAAGCATTACAACATTATAAATGTACAGTGAGAAAAATAAATAACTCAACTTGTGTTATGCTGAAGATGAAATTTAAGTTTTATTAAATTATTAGCATTTTAAAATGTAACTTTAAGTTTTATATCATGGCAAACATAATCGAATGTAAAAATAGAAGAATTTGAATTCACAGTTAAATATTCAACATCACCTTGTAAATAAATAAATCCAAAACAATCTAATTTAAACTCCAGTCAAATTGCCATTTGAAACCCATTTTAATGGAGTCATTTTGTGTATTTCGGACTGATATTGATATCCAGTGTGGTGAAAAACTATTTAGGCTGATTTTATCCATAGGAAATCAATTGGATCGTGAAAAACAGAGCTATTTTGTTATTGATCAACATTATCTTAAGGCCTGAGTGACATCAGCGAACAAGCAAAGTCATTTAAAAGAGGAAGAGTAAGTTATTGCATTCTGATTAAATATTAAGACTGAATTGATGAATTGTTAACTAGGGAAATGCATTAAGACAGTACATTTTGATTTCATGTTGCCTTCTTTTGCACAATAGCCTACGTAAAGCATTAACATCTCAGAAAGTATTTCCTCTTTTTTCATGCTAGATCCATCTCACTAGTTCTCGTCATTAAGTCAAGTGAACAGCGGTATGTAGATTTAATGCCGTGTGTTTCATTCGTGCAGCACCCATTTGTGATGGAGGTGTAATCAGCCCCTTTTGACTTGCCAATTGGGCCGGCTCACAGAGAATTGCATGATGAAGGAAAGACAAAACTCCATAACTTCTTATAATTACCAATCAGGTCTGAAGCCCAGCACTAATTACACACCAGTGTGTCTAGGGCAGACAAGCAGGTCATCTCCTCTGCAGTTCCAGACAAAGAACTTTTATTATCTCTTCTGCTGAAATTGGACTATGATTGTCTTACAACAATGAAAAAGAGAGGCAAGGATCAGTTTAAGAATATAAAACGACAAGTTTAGGACAAAGGAACAAGATATTATTTATGCATATTCATCATTTTTGGTTTGTTTGGAGTTAATAATTTAAAAAAGGAGTTCACAAGTTAGTCTGTCAGTTCTGAAAGGGCAAAACAATACTAAACGCAAATAATAAAATGCTATTAACTGCAACTTGGCCTACTTAGAAAGAAAATTAAGTCTTTAAAAGGGGAGTTGTGAGTTAAAACCTATATGCAATAAATCTCCTGCAGAGTGTCTGCCGTCTGGTTGATGCAAAGTACATTTTTGCATTGCATAGCTAGTGTGTCTGCACAGGTGGTGTATGGTATATTGGAAAAAACCAGAGCAGGGGTTCAGACCAATCAGAGGGTCTGACTGGTCGAGTGGGTTTTTTATATGGATGTAAAGGTCAAGCCTGCACTTTTTAAAATGAAATAACACAAAAAAGAAAAGGTCACCTCATAATTTCTCTTGAAAGACAGTCATACAGGAAACAGATTAGACAGAAGTGTAAAATCCCATGAAACTCAATCCACCTAGAGACAGTAACAGCAATGATAATTACCCTGTTGGCACTTCTTATTACAGTTGATGCTATACAACTTAAAAATAGTTAAGAAAAACATTAGCAGAGTGCAACCTTGCACAAACGTATTAAAATTGGGGCCAATACCTAAAAGCTGATATTATGTTAATGCTGATAACCGAAAAATAGAAAATATTAACATTCTTTACTATTTTGTCAAAATAAATTAATAATTTAACAATAAAAACTAAAATTATTTGTTACATTATTTGTTAATTATATGTGAATTTGGGCATCAAATCATGATAATGTGCAGTATGAAAAATAAATAATAATTTGTGCTATGCTTAAGATTACCTTTAACAGTGTTTATAATTACATGACATATTTTATTAAATAGTTCATTAAATAATATTAAATTAAACAATTTATTAAATAATAATGTTATTAAATTATAAGATGAACTCTAAGTAAATGTTACATTGTGGCAAAGGTAACACATGTAAAAAAATAGAGGAAATGCACAAATCAATAAACCAATATCAACTAATACTAATAAATAAACTAATGAATAATAAATGAACAAATAAGTGAGATGAATGAATGAAAGAACTGCAGCCAATAACAAATATGGTATCAATATAGGGTGCATCCCTAACAAAAGTGACTAATTTCATTCACTTAATTAAATAAAAATGTACTGAACTATCATAGATCTGTTCATGTGTGCTTTTTAAAGCCAGGATAACCTTCCACATATTCACATGGAGTCTAAAAACTGGTATGCAGTAAACATGAAACCACACACACAATAGCAGGTAATACGGTGCGTCTGGTAAGGAAGATCAGTAGCTGCTTAAATGACATGAGACACAGGTTTAGATGAGATCATCTGCTCTCTTTCCAGATCAGGAGAAAAAGATGAACTCAGCATCTGTCATTTCACTAAAGAAGAAAATCACCAGGACCACAGTACAGTCTATTTTTAGCAATAATTATGCAATCATTTCATGCATGCTAGAGCCAAAATGAATGATATGGGCTTTAAATGAGATTTCCATCAAATGCACACACACACACACACTTCGCCTGGGCTGGGGTTGGCAGGGTATGCTGATATGATCACCCCAGGGTCTGTGTTATCTGACAGGCTTATCATCCAACACACTCACAAGATCAATCAAAACTACATGTTTCTCTGTCTTTCCCTTCTTTTGTTCCACACAAATCGCATTTCATCAGCAAGGAGCATCAGTTAGAAAAAGGCTCCGGGACAGGAAGATAGATGAGGGTGTTCTGAGAGAGAGACAGGGGACGCGGCCCAACAGTGACGATGCCAATAAGAGAGACCTTGGTTCAGGCAGGAGTGTGAAGCATCCTTACGCACAAACACACTCGAAACTCAATCTTACACACTCTCAAAAGCCAGTTTCTTTTGGCAGGTCTCTCTAAAGGTTGTCCTCCATCTGGAGGCCCATTAAACTTGAAGGCTGTGATACACTGACTATCCAATTCACTCGCACAGATCCATATCCACATGGTTGTCCCTCGATGGCCATTGTAGGGGGCACAGAGGTAAACTAGTGCCAGCTTTTTCATGTTAATTAAAATATTTGGACTTTGGAGAAGATCTTTTAGAACAAGGTGAGTTACAAATAGCAAATGTAATTGATGCAATTCCTGCTAATTTCTGCTTCTGTGTTTTCAATGATATCTCTGAAATTCATGGAACTGCAGATGCTAAAAATGAGCCTCTGAGTGAGAGTAAATGAGTGGGAGGTGATATCTCTCGTTCTCCTCCCATGCTGATCCACAGACTGGAAATTACACTGAGCATCTGTCCCCATAAGGATCCTGACCACAACCATAAACTGCACTGCTCCCATGAGCCTCAGTGTTTCAGCTCGACTGAGTGAAATAGCCTCTATCATCTCATGCTAATACAGATTCGCTGATCAGCAGTTACTAGAGTTTTAAAGATTACTGGAGAGATAAATGCATTTACATTTAGTTGCCTGACTCTGTGCACCTTTCAGATTTAGCCTAGCAGTAGATCAATTTTTAGCACAAGACTAAATCTTTAGGTAAAATCAGAGCTGCCATAGTAACAAAATGTTAAGTCATAAGTTCATCACACTAGTTTGACCATTTTGAATTTCTGATGAAGAAAACCGAGCTAAAACGCTGAGAACTCATGCAATTGAGTAGAAAAGATTGATTGCAGTGTTAGATTATAGAAATATATATTATTTATTAACACAGTTTGTTCAATAAGTGACCGTTTTCCACAGATATCCAAGGGTTCACATACTTTTTCCACAATCACTGTGTATTAATACGCATCCACCATAATGTTATCCGTTTGCGGTCTTGTTTTCTTCAGCACTGCAGAAAATAATGCTTGGTTTCTCAAAAGCTGTCATTTCGAAAGGTTACCTGATATCACTGAGTGTTTACATAACCCTCAAATCAAGTCATCAGTAATAAGAATTGAAATGACATCACATATTACATCACAATGGATAAACAGCAGCTAATCACAGAGATTTTGCCAGTTTCATCCACCAGCCAAATTAAGGTAAAATGGCTCAGACCCTACAATCTAAAACTTGATCTTGCTGACAGAACACAAAAACACAAGCCAAGTCCTCCGAGACTGAGAGTAAGAGAGAGGGAAAGAGTGCTGGAGTACGGGTCTTTGTAACGTGGCTAACAAAGAAAGAAGAATACATTTCCATGGTGAGCCCATTGAGGGGCGAACACTCACACTAAACTCATAAATCTCACAGACCACCAGGGCTAACGGGGCTATGCTGCCAAGAATAGTGTCAAAATTGTCAGGGGGCGTGAAATTGCAGTGTAGGCGTGTGTTTGTGTTTATTCATGTCTGCTTCTTGTTGTGACTTCAAGTGTAGCACGGTGCAACATTTTCTTTGATTTCTTCTCGCAAACATAAAAGCTGGAAAATGTAAATTGCCGAATAACAGAAACATCTGAGGCAACGCTTCCTTGACACACTTTCGCTTCAGCTTGGGAATTCACTCCACAGAGAGTAGATCCAGATTTGCCTTTCCTTTCAACCTTCCCTAGTACCTTCATCCTTCCTGGAGACATTGCATTATTCCTTTCTCTCCCCGTTCTCTCGTTCTTCAGTCGGGAGTTGAACTACAACAAAGGGACCAACATGTGACATATAAAAAGTAATCTCGTGTCAAGCAAAAAGCAAACTGTAACCAGCCAGACACATACACACAATCTCTAGGGTGTCAAAGCGGCAACACGCCGCACACAAAAATGCTGCCAGCCACTCTTCACTCTATACTGCCACAAAAGAGCAAGCGCTTGTACAAAACTCCCAATCACAGGCAATACAGCTCCGCTATCAGCAAGATGTCACTCTAAACACAATCCCACCGTTTTGAAGCAGTAGGGATCAAACTTCTATCACCTCAGTCCAGTCGCCGACAGGGATAATCTCCCAGATTGGCTTCCACACAGACAAAAGGCACAGTTTACCATCTAATTAGGGACTAAAGCCATTTTTTACAACAGCTTAATGAGGCGGTGATCAGAGCAACATGAAAATATTATTTTGCACGCTTGATGCTCAGGAGGGAGCATGGACTTTGACCTCCTGTGCAGTGCAGGAACATGGGCAATCCTACAGCTCGGAGAGGAGCGGAGCCAGGAGTTGTGCCAGTCCGAGACTCGCAACAACCCTAAATTTATCTTTCACCATTGTATTGAACAACTCTCTATTTATAAGTATCTGTTATAGATCTCCAGTGGGTGTCAACTACAAAGACAAGGGTTGGAAACATAGTGGTACTAATCATGATCAATGTTCTTTTTGCAATTTGTTCTGGAATGTGCACCTTATCCAGGCTTGCTTCCTGCTTGCAAATCTGACTCGCAACTACATAACGAAAAATCAAGTTTCACCAGTGTGTAAAATCCAAAATTCTCCTCCTCCTAACTGTGAGCATCTTGTACAACAGCTGTACCCAAATGAACTAGAACATGAGTACAGTTGTAAAGGGTGTGCACTGCAAAACTTCCTTTGATCCCTGACAAATGCTTCCAGGTAAGTCCCCAATGCGGTTGGGAATTCATCACACAACACAACAAAGAGTTCCCCTAAAGAACTCTTCACACAAGACTGTGCAGATCCAAACACAGAACAACTACTAGAACCAAACTGAATGTCTTTTAAAACACAGGGTTTGGAGTCGATAGCTCCATGGGCATGCTTGGACCAGAGTTCGAATCCCGGCTTGTGGTCCTTTCCATTCTCGCACCTCTTGCTCTCTCCCACTTCGCTTCCTATCCACCCCGACTGTTGTATCCAAAAAAAGCACAAAGGGCTTCCCCATCTACTACGTGTAGAAGAAGTGTCCTGTCCCTTGAAACAACTGTTTTTACTTGCATTATTCTTATTTTTAGGTTGCTTAGTCTAGATAAACGGATCCATTCATCTAACCAAGTTGCCTAGAACATATCTCTAGAGAAGGTAGAAACTTACATGAAGGGTCCCATCTGATCTCCTAACCCAACTTCAGAATGCTCTCAGGAGTAGGTTAAACAAGTCGACTCACCTGTGCGATCTCATACAGCAGCTTGTAGTGCTCCTCTCTCTTCTGCAGCGTGCACAGGTTACAGCCCATCTCGCCTTCGCGGGTCCCCCAACAGATCTCTGGCAGTAGTGTACACACACAGGCACACCGGGGATTTCCCTCAAACGTTGAGTAACGTCTCTCATCAGTGGGTACCTCTTACCCCCTCTTCTTTGTGTGAAAATCACGCACTAACCGGCCTGCCTGATGCTGCAGAATTCCTTGTGAATGACTGTCTGTGTGCGTGCATCATACCCCCTCGATCTCCCAGTGTCTCTCTCATCCACACTAGCTAGCAGTCATCCACGCACGCTGTACTAAACCCCTCTTTATAGAGACACCCCCCCCTTCTCTCACTCGCCCATCTCTCTCTATCTCTCTCTCTCGGTTCCTCCCTCTAAAGCTCAGTGCACATGACTACACCTACTCTAGCCCATGAATAATTATGACTGTCTGTTGGCTATTCATAAAAGATGATGCGTAGAAGGTGCTGTGACTGTGTTAACTGGGTATTTATCTCGAGGCATTAAATAAGATGGTAACGACCACCAACTGAGCAACTAAAAAATACATCTCATGTTCAGATAACACGTTTATTTATTATATGATTGATTTATGATGTTCATTTCTCAGTCATTAGTGATGCTGTATTTCACGAATAGGAATTGGCTTTGTGAAATAGAATGGTTTGTTTTTCAGTGAAGGGTGAATAAATGTTGTCAAAATGGATTTCAACCATTTTGTGAACACTGTATCCTATCCAGACATGATGCAATACACCAATAAGAGATAAAACTCTTTTATGTAACTCAGAGTTTTTATCCTAACAAGTCGCAACAGGACATTTTTTCAGTGCCAATTTCTATGCCTGCTGTGTGGGTCAGTGTCGCCCACTGTGAAATCTCTTTGGTCCAAAACCTCACCACTTATTACTGCACATTGAACATCAAATATCGTCTGATTAGCTGTGAATGTATCGCCTTCTGGTACAGTTTTTGTTGTCTTTTCTCTGTCTGCAAAACTCTGGTTGCAAATCGCCACCCTAGTGTTGGTTGTAATGAACTTTCAAAGTGTTTGTGCATCGCAAATCTTAGTTTGCGTCTCAAGTAAAGTAACATGACAGCAAGAACTTCTATCCTTTGCTTACTGTAACCATTCATTTTAAAGTAGCAACAGGACTTGAAGTCGCATCCAAAGCTCAAATTGGCGTCAAAAATCTTATATCCCAAAGAACACTTTGTCATAAGCATTGAAAAAGAATCTAGACAAATTGCAAACTTCACCACCCAGCTCTTTACATTGGCACTGACATTAAAACCAAAAAAGAAAATTCTGTCATTAATAACTCACTCTCATGTCATTCCAAACCCTTAAGAACTTCGATCATCTTCGGAACACAAATTAAGACATTCTTGATGAAATCCGAGAGCTTTTTGACCCTGCATAGACAGCAACGCAACAACCACGTTCAAGGAGTTGTGCACGTGGTACTCTCGTGAAAGTGCATCGGACTGGGACACAGAGAGAAGAGAAGAAATTGTTGAATAAAGTTGTTATTTTTGTTTTCTAGGTGCACACAGCATTCTCATAGCTTTATAAAATTAAGGCTGAACCACTGATGTCACATAGACTATTTTAACGATGTCTTCACTACGTTTCTGGGCCTGGCACATGGTAGTTGCGTTGCTGTCTATGGGAGGGTCAGAAACCTCTCAGATTTCATCAAAAATATCTTAATTTGTGTTCCGATGAATGAAGGATTTACGGGTTTGGAACGACAAGAGGGTGAGTAATTAATGACCGAATTTTCATTTTTGGGTGAACTATCCCTTTAACATTAAACAGTATTTCCACATATTCTTGATGGGGGAGGACATTTAATAATCAACTACTGGAAAAAATAAATAGTTGATGACTATTCTAAATACTGTAGGGGATGTGCACAGCTCATACTTTATGGTGGCTACAGGCTGCTGTATTTACCCACACATGGTCAGTGGTTGATAAATTAGATTTATGTTGGCGGCTTATTGAAAGACAATGGTCCAGTAAATATGCAAAAGAAACGGGAAGAGACACCAACCACTATTGATTGTCCTCAAATTAGTTTCCAGTCTCACAGTGAGAGTAAAAGAGAGAGACGTGTGGTGATAACAGTACACCGTAGAGGCAGTTGTCCACTGACTGCAAGACAGCTCTCTTGGGAAGCAATAATCTGATTTGCAGAGCTTTAATTTCACTCAGCAGGTTTGGAAAGGATCTGAGCCAAATTTGCCCCAAAAAGGAACTTCTCTCTTCCAAACACAACTCTCTACAGTCCTCCACAACATGTGCCTGGAGATATGCTGGAAGGCACTTACTAACTCCATTTGTCGCTTCTATTTATCTCTAAACAGCAATTAAAGATGGTTGTTCAAGAAACCAAGTTTTTTTTTTTAAATAAAATATAACATTATAAATAAAATTATTATATAAAACAAATACTACTAATAATGAGAAAATAAAGATATTTTGTTTTAAATTTATTTGATTAATTATTTATCTAAAACTTGTGCAAATGGTACAAGCTATGAACCAAACCATGCACTTATTTAATAACAAAAGATCACTTACTGCTGGAAATTAATCAAAACTTAACAGGACAATTAAGTATCAAAGGGACTCTTTTCCATTTAATCCCATTCCATTTCATTCAATGCCATCCCATTCTATTTTATCCTTTTCCGTTCTACTTCAAAGTTCTAATTTATATTCACTAAGGAGGAAAAGGTCATCTGCAGGGATCAGAAGGCGCTATAGCAGATAACATCAGCTGCTGACATCATGGGTCACTGAAGATGACCCCTAAAGGTGACATCATCAGGAATAAAAGTGGCAAAAAAAAGGTGACCGCAAGTATCCATTGGGAGTCCTGGAGCCCTGAAACTGCTTAATAGCATGTCTGAGTTAGCAAATGCAGCTAAAGCAATGCCTGTCAATTGGTTAAAATTAGAATTCATACTTCAGCTCTTGTTTTTTCTGAGCTTAAGACAGCAAGGGTGCGTGATCTTTCATGTAGCGTTCAGGCACCTTGAGAATTGCACCTCTGTTCTTTTGCTAGCAAGGGAGGGGAAAGATGTGAAATGCCCTTCAGTGCCATTCACACAGTTAAGATGAGTCATCAGTTTGAGATACAAAATCCAGGAGATATCACCATCTGGGCCTTTAATTCCTGATACAACTTGTTCTTAAAAGTCCCATATGTTGAAATGATAAATAAATGAAGTTATTTATGGTTTAAAGCTATTAATCATGTCACAGATATCTCCTGGATGGTCTTTACCTCTGTTAGAGAAACGTATGAAGACAATAAAGCATTACGTAATTGATATATATTATTTAAGGGCTATTTGAGATGCTTACATATTGATGTAAGTGAACAACTTTAGATGACTGTTCACACCGTACACGTACAACAAAACACAGACTAAACTGATGCACAGGTGGTGCTTGAATGGAAATATCAGAATGACTGAGGGCTAATGTGCCGTGTACCTCAATGCCCAAAAACATCAATTATTTAAACCTATGAATCATTAATCAGAGCAAAAACACCAGTATTGCTGTTGTTGGAGCCCAGGTTGAGGGGTAGAGATGTAAAACACTCCGCTGGAGACTACTCAGAGAGAGTGAGTTCAAAATGTTACACTGTAAAAAATAATTCCATAAAATTTACGGTAAAAAAAACAGCAGCTGTGGTTGCCATCATTTTACCGTAAAAAATACGGTAGCAAATTTTAGGTTTTATAGTTAACTTAAATTTACAGTTTAATACCATAATTTCATTAACTGATATAAATGTTAATATACCAACCTATTGAAGAACTGAAATCAGTTTTGTATCTTTGTAATACACTGATAACCACCAAATGCAGGAGATGATGAGAAAGTCACATGATGAACCTAAGCCTATCACAAGCAGCTTTTAAATGATAACACATATAGACGGTGTACAGTGTCATTCACACAGACACTAAACACCATCACGGTAACACAAATGATAACTGAATAATGCAATAAACATTCATTTAACAACGTTAGATGTAATATTAAACCCTAATGTACACAACTGATTAGAAAAAACTAAGAAGAAACATAGTTTTCAACAAAAAAACCCCCTCAAATTTGAAATGTAACACAGGGAATTCTAGGAATGTCAATTTACGTTTATTCACTGTAAATTATACATTATTTTTCACTTCCAAAAAAAATTCAGGTCCAATACAGTTTTCCACAGTATATAGAGGGGAATTTACCGTTAATCATTTAACAGGTTTTTACTGTAGCATTTTTACAGTCTTTTACCGTTAATTTCACTGTAATTTTTTACTTCAGGCAGAGTTTTGGATGAATAAAATCACAGAACTCAAGATAATCGTGCAATATAAACTTATGAAATATTAATACAATGGGCTGCTAAAGTCTCACACTACTACACTGAAAAGATGGGATTCAATATTTAATTTAAACCATGGAATCAAACACTTAAACCATGGAATCAAACAAAGTTAAGGGTTTTGAAAATTTAAAACACTTTTACAGGTTTTACAGACGGCCAGATGTCGATTGTCAGTTTATATAACTGTAGGCAGTGTAAATGTAATATATATATACTATTATATATCTATATATATATATATATATATTTGATAGGTTTTTAAAAGACTTAAATTATATTCAAAAATGTATTTTTAGATTTTTTTTAATTATTAATTGATAGATTTTTTTATATAGTTTGCTCCATTGTTGTGGGTCTGATTAAAATCAGTGGTTCAGTATAGCTTGCAATTGCTGATTGACACAGAGCCCAAAAATCATGCATATGTTTGGTTTCTCCATTGCTATTGTGAACTCTGAGGTCAAGTTAATTTTCTACCTCACAATAAAAAAAGAGACTATGAATAGAGGGTCAATGCGCTAAAAACTGTCATTAATTCAATTTATACAAAAAGGCATAGATAAATACTTGTGGTGCATTGGGCTTTTGGACAGAGGTTTGAGAATTTTATAATGCAAGGGCAACACTTGTATCAACTGAAATGTCAAGCTAGCCAACCCTGACTCCTATGACCCTATGGGGGGGCCCCATAGGTGCAAATGGACCCTGGGCCCTGTTATATGTCATGACACAAGTCGGATAGACCGAATGAAACTCATCTGCATCACACAGCTGAGTCTCAATTTACGCTGTGGTTAGAATGACCTCCACAAACCGTCCCACCCACACACACATTCAGACATAACCTACTCTCACAAACTGCCCCAGTAGTGGCCCTAGGGCACGATAACCCACCAACACAAACACACACACGCTGCTAGAGCTTTATTCCATCGCTGATGTTTTAACTCAATAGACCACTTCTCATAAAACGCATTATGGGGTTTCCCTGGTGCCCCCTCCGGCTTCCACTCTCAGGTGGTCGAATTGGAAACAGCACTGGAGGGCCCCTTTACAGCCAAACAGCATCTGCGCCAAACGTGAGATGTCTTCCATTAAGAACTGAAATAAACTGCGCGCCATGGCCGAGATAGCTATGGTTTCGTTTCAACAGCAGGGCTACGGTAAACTAATGCCCTTCTGTGTTTGCCTCTATCTTTTTCTCTCTAGCCGCCTCTTTAAACTCATCTCTGTCTCCCTCTCCAGATTAGTTGATCGTCCGGTTGGTGTCAGGTTGCTCGTGGCCAGCTGTCTGCTGTTGCTTCACGTTTGCCCAACATTTACTGTCTTAAATGAGCCACTTCACACTTCCTTAGAGTGACTCTGTGAATGAGTGAATCGCTCGAAAAACATGTTCAAGTTATACAAATTTCGTATTACAATTAGTTTTTATTAGATATTATATTATATTTATTATTTACTGTATATTATATATGTAATATTTAGGTGCTGGCAAAGGATTAATCAAATCCAAAAAAAAGTTTGTGTTTACATAAATATGAGTGTGTTACAGTGTATATTATTATGGATGTTATGTATAAATACAAACAAGCATGTATACATTTAATAAAAAATAGCTTGTTTATATATAAACTATATTTATATATAATATAACAATATATATATAATGTGTGTGGCCATGGAGCACAAAACCAGTCATAAGTAGACTTAATGGTGCAAAATTATTAATTTTGATTTTATGCCAAAAGTCATTAGGACATTATGTAAAGATTATGTTCCATGAAGATATTTAGTACATTTTCTACCGTGAATATATCAAAACTTAATTTTTTAATATGCATTGCTAAGAACTTCATTGGGAAAACTTTAAAGGTGATTTTCTCAATATAAAATTGTTTTTGCACCCTCAGATTTCAGATTTACAAATAGTTGTATCTCGGCCAAATATTGTTCTATCCTAACAAACCAGACATCAATGGAAAGCTTATTTATTAAGCTTTCAGATGATGTATAAATTTCAATTTAAAAAAATTTACCCTTATGTTTTGTGGTCCAGGGTCATATATAAATACAATAAACTTACAATAAAAATGTACAATAAAACATGTATTCTTTAACTTTTAATACTAAATATTAAAATGTAAATTTATGAACTATTATTGGTATTATATAGTTAATACCATTTTATAAGAGAATAAAATATGATTATTTTGTACCAATTTGTTATTACATTCTTTATATTTTGGGATGAAATACATCTGGGGCAGGTTTCTTAATAATCACTTTTGTATTTGTATGTGTGTACTTGCCATTTTTGGACATATAAATCAATATAAAATGCATATTATTGATATTAAAAATTTAAATATTAGGGTTAGGGTTTCTCTATAATTCGGGTTTGTCTATAATTATAATAAGTTGTTTTATTATAAGTACCTTAAATATATATTGAATAGAAAATCACACAAGTCTATGGTATATCTTCATATAGCAAACATATGTCTGCATCAGCTGTTCCTCCATAATGCCAAAGCTTGATTACTGTTGTGCATGATAGATCAAATGATGGACTGAAGCTACCTCTCAAGTAAACAAACATGACGGTGTTTCTCTCCCTTTTCTTCATCTTCCTCTCTCTTTTTCTGGTGCCTGTGTTTTCAGCGCAGTGAATCTGATCTCTATCAGAGGTGTGGTTAAAAGCCAACACACTCTGCATTTAAGCAGCCTAATCTAAGCTTACCCAACAGAGCGAGCTGGAGGCTCGGGGTCAGATTTGTCACACTCCAGCAGGCCCCTCTCTGGGTTTAAAAGAGATATTCAGAGATTCACATGTACTTCCGTCTGGTTAGGTGCTTCCAGCTGGTCGTGATCTCCTCTTCTTCCTCGGTGGCCAGGCGGTGCTCCATGTCTGTTCCTGCGATAAGATGCCACTTCCATTGTCTCTCCCTTCCTCCCCGGACACTCTTTTATCCACAACTCAGCCATATAAGCTCAAATACATAAGCTTCCACTAAAAGCTAAACTTTATCACATTGAGGATTTACATACAAAAGAGGCCCTTTATGTTGAAGTTAAGCAGAAGGTGACAATATGCACAGTCAGCAGGGGCTTGAAGTGGCGTGTGGCATCTCTCCTGAGAGAAAGTAAAACAGCAGGAGGTGCATTAAGCTAGATTTTAAGGGTCCAGAAGCTGTAGTGCTCACTAAATTCATTTGAAACTCTCTCTCTGGGACGGGCCAGCTAGCAGGGGTTCAATCAATACTCTACATAACAGTCCTGACAGGGATAGGAACAACGGCTTTGGATCCTGTGGATCTGGCTAAAACAGATCTATAGGACCAATCCAAACAAATCCAAACATACAGACACAGCTCTATACTACCAGGCGGCCCATTGCTGCAGTAAACAGGCCAATAAAACTTTTACTAGCCTTATTCCCCAGGGCAATGTAGCATCTAAAAGATACAATGACCTATCTGACACATTTGTGATCCAATTTTACCGCCATCATGGACCACAGTAATGGTTGAGGAGCGTGTAACACGGTTGTGGTGAGCAATCCTCCATATAATATGGTCAATACAAAGCTGGTTTTGAACCTTCATGCAACCATTTGGTTGTACACTTTTTACCTCATTAATCTAATAAAATATGTTGAAGTGTATCCCTTTGGCACTAAAGCTTCCTATTGAAGAGATTATCCAGAATTAAAATAGCTACTGTGTAAAAAAATCTCTATGATGAAAAATATTAGAAGAACACAACCTAATCTATAAACGAGTGCATTAAAACAGATGAATTAAAAAACCAGGACCAGCATTGGAGCAAAAAGACTAAAAAGGTCTGTGTAAATTCACTTTAATATCTATAATAAACTATAGTATTGCTAGTACATTAGAACACAAAAATAGGACAGTATTACAGGCAAGAGGAATTATAAAATCGCATCCTAAGAAAGGGTTAGTTCACCCCAAAAATGAAAATTCAGTGATTGAATACTCACCCTCATGTCGTTCCAAACCATAAGACCTTCGTTCATCTTCGAAACAAAAACTAAGATATTTTTGATTAAATCCAAGACCTTTCTGTCCCTCCATAGACAGCAAGAAGGTAGTAAGGACTCGTTAAAGTAGTCCATGTTACATCAGTGTTTCAACCATAATGTTATGAAGCTACGAGAATTATTTTTGTGTGCAAAAGAAAAAAAAATAATGAATTTATTCAACAATTTTTTCTCTTCCGTATGTATTCGACGCGCATTCACAACAGTACCACGACGCAAAACGTCCACCTCTCTTACTTCATTGTTTGTATATTCTGGTTCAAATAAGTAAAACTGGGCAAAAAATTGCTTACTGTCGATATTATCAGACATGTTTATGAAGACGTAGTATGTGTTTATGCTATGTGTGTGCATCATCTTCTGCTTGTAAACAAGGCGAAGCGCATCCGGTGCTCGTCACAACAGTCGGTAACGCGTATGCTTGCGGGACGGACACAGAAAGACGGAATTATTGCATAAGTCGCTATTTTTTGTTTTCTTTGCGACAAAAATTACTTCTATAGCTTCATACATTACAGTGGAACACGGCCGTGAACGTGTCAGTTGGTGGGCTATGCAGGGCAGCAATTCTCGTTATTCATCAATAATATCTCATTTGTTACGAAGATGAACGAAGGTCTTACGGGTTTTTGGCAGACATGAGGGTGCGTTTAATTAATAACAATTCATTTTGTGTAAAACTTAAATTGTCATATTTAAATACATAATATGCATTGTACATACCTAGAAAACAAAATCCAAGAATGTGAAAGCAAATGACATGATCTGATGGATAGCATTTCCTATATATCTTTATCCGTTATCTCTATAGACTCTACCTAGAAAGAACTGGCCACACGGCTGTGAATTAACGAAGTGGACCTCAGGTCAGGAAGCAGTTGGCTCAGGCCCTTTCACTAGGCTATCCTAGTATAGCAGGTAACACTTCAGCTTAGGGCAATCCACAGGCCGCGACTCACTGCACACCTCTCACCCCACCCCCACCACCCAACCCCACTTCACTTCAGGTGACAGCCCCCCGCCTCCCTCAAAAAACCAGGAACTTTGCATCGAAGCCCGCCCTCTGACCAGTTTTCATGCCGCAGACAATGGCAGCTAAAGGAAAAAGCCGAGCAGCGAAAGCGAATGTGGCCCTGGGGAATTATTTCTCATTTACAGATAACCACAGTTAAAAAAAACAACAAAAAAACAAAATCATAATAAAAATGCAGGATTCGAAAAAGGAGTGCTCAATATTTTAAAGATATGCAAAGATGCTAATGCTTTCTGGGAATCGCTTAACATAAAAAATTACAACCTCCTTCTTCGGATATTAAATATTACAACTTGATATATTTTGAGAACCAGCCCAGTCTTCTCCAATAATCATGCACTTTACTATAGAGTTTCACGGATACCATGCCGGGTAAAGTGCGACTCATTTTATTGGAAAAGCAACAAATGCACCATAAAACAAAACAACTTTATTACCAGTCTTATTATGTAAAATAAACAACAGCGGCAATCTTTAAAAAATGCCCCATAAGCCCTAACTAGCAGCCCCATCTCCAAGACTGAACGTCGATTTTCGAATAGGGCCGAGCAAAAACGCATGCATGGAAATCCACTTGATGGAGTGCTGCTGTTATGATTTTTCCTTCTCTCTCCCTCTTCAAAATTGTTCCCTCATCCTTGTTGCAGTTGTTATAGCAACCCTGCTGTATGACGGAGTTGGTGACAGAGAGGTGGAGAGGTGAGATTTATCTCAGAAATGGGCTGCGGAACCGCAACAGTGCTCCTCGCATTCGTTGCACAAAGTATGAATGCATTTATTTAAAACAGGCCTGACAGATGACATATGCATATATGGCCACGTCTTCACATGCCTTGGATGGACGGAGCGCTTGATGAACAGAGCAGCTTTTATCCTTTTGAAAGCGCGCATAGAGGTTGACTGATCCAGAGACAGCAGAATAAAGGCTGTAAGTGACAGTTGTTTTATCTCAGAGGTGCCGATCCGAATTTGATCCTCGCTGTGTTGTCATTGAGGACAGAATTTCTTGTGCACGTGCCATCAGAACAGTCCTAATATAGTGTGCTGTGCATATGCCTTGTGTTCATGTGCATTAATACATACAGACAAGAGGAACTAGTTCAGCCAACTAAAAATTATAAAATGTAGACCAATGACTGATTAAAACCCAAAACGTTTTTGAACCACTGTATTTATATTTAGCTTAAATTAACATAAGGAACTCACTTTTTCGAACACACTTATAAATTAAAACAACTAAATGAAACTTAAATAAATAAAATAATTTTTATATAATATAACCTGACATGTATTAGCAGTACGAGGAGCTAAAATGTGATGAGCACCCTATTTTTCATAGCTTAGTTTGATAATGTAACATAAAGTGTAAAAAAATAATTAAAACTAAACACAATTTCAATGTTATATTATTAAAAAGCTATTATATTGTTAGCCTAAAAATTTTGGAATGAAAAACTTTTTCAAATTAATTTTATAAATTTGACTTTAAATAGAGTTTATTTTCTTTTTTGTAAATAACTAAAAGTATATTCATATTTTAAAAGGTTAGATACAGTATTATCGTAGGTTTGCCATGAGAACCTACTGTTCCAAGATACTTTAAAAGAACAAAAATAAAAAAAATGTATTCAATAAATAAACACAATTTAAATGTGATATTATTAAAAGTGTTATATTGTAGCTAAACATTTTGATTATGGTTAGCTGTCTCAAGATCTTGATAAATTATTAAATGTAACAATAAATAAATAAATCGAGGTTATACTTTAAAAAACAATTATAATTACATTATTATCTTCATTTGATGAGAGGGCCCTTACTTTCTCTTAGAGTAGGTTATAATCTAACATAAATAACAGTATTTAAAACATAAAACAATTTTAATGCTATATTCTTAAAATGGGGTTATATGGTACCTAACAATTTTGACTATGAGAAGCTTTTCGCAACTTAAGTTATAAATTGGTATGTAAAGTATTTGTAGTTTATTGTAAACCATTTTATTATTTAAATATGTAGGAGATTATACTTAAAAAAACAGGTTGTGTTAAAATTTATTTATTTTATATAATTCAGATTAATGAGACCTCTACTCTTCTCAAAACATTCCTTTATAATGTACATAAATAGAACATTCAAATCTATTATTATTATTATTCTTATTTATTTAAGGTATCATTATATTATTTGCATAATTCGTGTGATAACTTTAACTTCTCAAATGTCACAATAGAATAGAATAGAATGCAAGCTTTTCAAAGCATAACTAAAGCTGATAAAGCTGATGTAAAGCCACTGGGCTAAAGTAAGTCTCACAAGCTGAGGCATGTAATTCTTGCTTCATCTGTCCACTGTGCCCCAGGTTTCCTGCTCACTTCAATGCCTGGGACGGCACAGCGCTGCTGTATAACCTGACCAGAGCACCAGAGAAAATCATAATGAGACTTATAATTGGGTAACAAAAGAAACCTCCTGTTAAAAACCTCAGGGAAAGTTATCAGAAAGGGTTGGATTTTGTAATTGCAAAGGCAGTCAGTGCAATCCCTTTGAACGGCCAAAAACCATCAGAGGGGTTTTACAGAGTATTACACTTCAGAGCCGGAGAATCACAATATCTATTTCATTTAGTTATGAAATGACCCCATATGGTCTGACGGGCTCTAATTATTCTTAGTTATCCTTCTGATGATCAGAATGAAGGCTGGTACACTTTGCAGTAAAGAACTACCTAATTAGACAGGAAGGAGGCCTCTGATACTCTTTGTAGCACTTCCATACAGACACGACCTCTAACATGACCATGATTTTAATAACACAAAAATGTGATAGAAAAGTTGATTAATAGCTTAAATACACTTCCTTCTTCTCACTATTGCTGCCCTCGAAGTTATACGACCTGGCGTCATGGTTAACCATGCATCAAGCCAACTATCATTCACTGTATTCAAGGGGGGGGGGGGGGGGGGGGGGGGGGGGGACTCTTACAGTGAAGACTTCTAGAGAGTTACAGATGGCAAGCAACTCACCCAGCGGGGCATGAGGCATGCAATCTCACAAAAGTCGACCACCTGTACGAGCAGGTCAGCTCAGTTTCGCACACGGCTCAGTTGCAGATCAATCTCACAGTGCTATACTTAACACAGTTGGTCTATTCTAGGTAGAACTGGTGCACTCTGCACAGCGTACTGAAAAACATTCCGCACTGAGGATAAATGCCAGCGACGGCTTTGTGGGTTTTTGACTTTAAGATCATCCTTTACTCAAATACTTCAGCAGATCAATCGGTTTAGACCCCATTATAATTTGCCCTAAAATGCTATGTCGGCATTTCTTGCCAATTATTATTATTTAATATTATTGATTAGTATTATAATTTGAGTGTTGTGTGTTATTACTATTATACTAGTTTATTTTATTACCTTAATTTATTAAGTGTTTTGTTTAATATAATGTATTTATTATTATCATCATCATTATTATTGTTGTTGTTGTATGTTCTTGGTTGTCCTTTCAAAATAATAAACACATTTTACAGAAGTAATATGTCTTATTCTAATAGTTTTATTTAATGATTAACTATTCATTTAAGAATTTATTATGGAATGTTATATAGTATTGTTGTTATTATTAAAACCTATATAAATAATAACATATAATGTAAGTGGTCTAGATAATGATTATTATTATTATGAAGTAAGACTACTACTCTCCTACTAATAATCTCATAACAATCCATAAATATTAACTTTTATTATGGTGTGTGGTGTTTGTTCTTGGCTGTCCTTTCAACATACTAAAAAACACTATTATTACAACATTTAATAGAACGTCTATTCTAAAATGTTGTTTTATTATATAATAATATATAATAATAATCATAATCATCATACACAATGGAGTATTAACTTACGATTATTATTAATACAACAAATGTAAAGACCGACATACTGCACTCAAAATGGACGATGTAATCGGTCCAAGGGGCCTTATCTTAAAATGCGGGCCTCTAGTTTTCACCAACCATATTTCCAAAAGATAACTAAGAATTGGGGTGGGGGGGGGCAGTACCACTCGCATTCCATAAGGTTACCTTTTACCCGTCCAGGGCTTGAGAGCATTACACCCCTTCAGGTTCTTGTCTAATTAAAAACCTGATGTATAACAGAGTGGCGACCTCCAGACAATAAGGTCCAGTCAGAGGCGGTCAGTGAGACGGCCCCTCACCCAGGAAGTGAAATCCTCACTGATCTGGGATGGCACATGAATAGAACAAAGACTTGTGGGATAGTGCTCGGCCGACGTACTGGGTTTTTTTGACCTGCCGCCTGTAGCCCCCCCCTTTGGTCCCCGACAGCATTTGTCATGGCTGTTTCGTCAAACTCGCAGCGAGTAATGGCTATTTCAGGGCGGTGCAGGTGAGCTATCGGGACAGGCCAACGCCAGCCGACGTCCGTACCCCCCCCCCGCCCCCTCTTTCTCCCTCCCCCACCCCCCAATGTGAGTGGCCCTCTGTGGTCTGGGTTTGTAGGGACCCTCACCTGGCCCCTTCCAGCCCTGGCTATTTACTCTAGATATATTCTCTCCCTCTCTACCTCTTGGCCTTTCATCTGGGCCTGGTTCTTGCATGCTTCTTTTCTGCTGCGCCATGTTTGTCCAGTGCCCTGCTTCACCAGCCCCACCCCGCGGCCTGCTCCACCTTCTTGCTTTTCAACGGCATGCGCCTTTTCCCTTTCCTTTTCGCTTGGTGCTCCTGCCTCTTTGTGTGTTCTTGTGGTTGGGTGTGTGTGCGTGTTCTGTCTGTGTTTATTAGTGACCCGCCACTGTCTTCCCGCGTTGGCCCGATGCGCCCCCGGCCCATTCTGCCTCCTCCCCCCCGCCTCCCCCCCTGCCTCCTTCTCGGCGGGCTGGCGGCCCCCTGCCCCCCCCCTCTCCCCCCGCGTCCCCTCCTTTCCCTCTTTCGCCTCTGCGCCTTCGGGTCCCCCCCGGCTGCCCCCCGCTCTCCCGGTGCCGTTCGGTCTGTCCGATGGTGTTTCCCCCGCGCCGCCCGCCGCCCCTGCTCTCTTCTCCTGCCTCCCCGGCGATATTTGCCCCTTCCATCCCATAACTCGCCGGCGCCGCCGTTCCGGGTGTCCGGCCGTTGTCTTGTTCCTTTTCGGTGTCCTCTACCCTGGCCCCCATGTACCCCCCCTCGCCGCCTCCCTCCCGGCGCAGGCTGGGTTCCCCGGCGGTCCCGCCGTGCCGGGCCCCCTCCTCCTTTCACTTCCTGCTCCCTCTCTCACCTTGGCTTTCTCCTGCCCCCCCCGGCCCCCCGCCCCGGCCCCCTGTCTCCCCCCAGCGCGGGCCCACCCCCCCACCGATGACCCTCCCCCCCCACCCCCCCCCTGCCTGCCAAGGTCCCCCCGCAGTCTGCACTCCGCTTTATGTGGCCCCACCGTTGGTCCCCCGACCTCCCCAGCTTGGCCTCCCGCCTCACCCTCTTTTTGACGCTCGCCCCGCGTCCTTGGCTCCCCGCTGTGTGGTGTTGGCTTGTGCGCTCTGCTGGTTTCTTGCCTTCGGGGTTCCCTACCCCGCCTTGGTTCGTGATTCTCCTGCTGGCAAAGCCTGGCTCCTGGGCTCACTCTATTCGGCCCCCCCACCACACCGCTCGCCTCCCCCTGCCCCCGTCCTGCAGTGCCCACTCTTAAGAAAACCCTGGTTTCCCCCCAGTCCCGCCACTGGTTCTTGGTGGCCACCTACCAGCCAGAACCCTTTTTAGTGCTCCTCGGCCGTTTTTATCGGCTTCCCCTAACACTCCTGTTTGACCTGCTCTATCGGCCCCTCTGGTGTTATCACTCCCCTTGCATGTACGTTTTCATTCATATTCGTATGGTCCGCTATTATCGTCGTATTCTTGTACTCTCTTCTTCTATTGTTGTTCTCCCTTCTATCGCTGGTCTTATAATCTTGCACGTGTGTCTAGGGCTTCCTCCCCTCACCACCCACCCCACTTTTTTTACTGGCTGTTGACCGTCGCCCCCCTGCCAGGTTCCCCCGTCCTCGCCGCTTACCACGCCTGCCCCCTGGCCATTGAACTACCTCATGTCCCGACATACACCCCCAATTCTCCCCCCATTCCCATCGTGCCCGTGAAAAGACCAACCCCGTGAAATATCTTCACAACCTCTATGCGGCCTTTAAGGTACTCATGCTCGTCTTTTGGTGTGATTGACTGGAAGTTCTCCTCTGCAGATGATGCGGTTTGAGGATGGGCCGCATCTGCCCGGCACACATTGGTTAGCACACGTTTGTTCCTTTCCTGTGTTTATGTGCCCCCATTGTTTATGCAGGCCCAAATGTCGTATGCGCGCACTTCCACCCCGTCCTCTCCCGCCGCGCTGCTGGGTCGTGTTTATGTCGCCTCCTATCCCCCCACGTTCACCCCACAATGGACCCCCCACTTCCATCTCGTGGTAACCTCCTTCGTGCGCCGCGGGCGGATCCTTCCCTGCCGCGCGGCTTGTTCCCACTCCGGTTCTCTTCCCCTCCCACGCGCCAGAGGACCCCCATAGCCTCTTGAAAGTTCTATGTTAGCCTTTTCCGCACGCGATCCTGTTGAGCGTGTGTGACCGTCTCTGAGTGGATGGTGCGCTCCAGACCCATTCCGTCCTGGGAGCCTCTTAGCGTGTCGCCTTGGTTCCGGTTTCCCTTTACCCCCCACCCACCACCCCCTCCCATCCCCCCGCCGCCTGTTGTGGGCAGTCTGTTTTTCTGACTGCTCTTGGCCCGTGCTCTTCCCCCCCGTCTTCGCCTTGCCCCTCCTGATGACCACTGCCATTGACCCTGCCTCCTCCTATCCGCCGCCCCCCCCCCCTCCGCCCCCCCCCTCGCGTGCTGCCAATTTCGTGACCCCCTCCCATTCCCCTCCCCTATGCGGCCCCCCCTTTCACGTCCCTCCTTTGTAGTGTGCTTCAGTAGCGTTTTCTTGCCGCGCTGCGGTTTGGGCTGTGATCCCACTGCATTTCCCCCCTTGCGTTTAAGTTCCGTGTGGCCCTGTGTTTGTGTCCCCCCCTCGATGTTTCTGCCGGCCTTCCACGCCACCCCTGGCCCGTCGTGAGCCTTCCCATCTTCCCCGCCCCAGGATCCCCAGTTCCTGGCTCGTTTCCACATTTTTTTGTGATGCCTTGGTCTGTAATCCCCCCCTCTACTTCACCCCTCAACCATCGTGCCTTCTACCTTTCTTGTCTCTTTCCCCTTCTTAGTGGCGCTAGCGGCGCGCGTTTTCACCGCTTCGCCGAGCGGCCCCCCGCTGTGCCCACACCCTCCAAACCACACGCAACACACCGCTCCGCCCCTATTTGTTGGCAGCCAGTCCCTTTTCACGTTAGCCCCCGTGTCTTCCCTTGCAGCATGCAAACCTTTACTGTTGGAGTGTGTACGTCGTCGTTGGATCCCTGCCCTCCAGCAACTCCGTAATGAGGAGCCTTTGTCAGTTACAGATTTGAACACCGAACGGGCGGGGCATCCAGCACCTCAACTTGCCCCCAGAACATTCCCCGCCCTGCACGGGTTTTCCCGCCGTTGGTTCTCCTCCCCCCGCTTCCGCCTGTCACCCCCTTTCCCGCCCCCCCGTCTTTTTTTTCGAGTGGGGTCTCTCGGGGGGACGCCCGGTCTTCTGATGGACCGCCTCCCCCCGCTGGCTGTGGCTGGCTGGCTCCCTATCCTGTCCCCTCGCTGGCTGCATGGCTGGAGGCTCCCTGATGGATGATACCATCTGGCTGGCTATGCCTGGATGCAATAGGCTGGATGGCGCTGGTAGGCCTGGCTGGCTGCCCTCCTCTGGCCGCCGCCGTTAGCTAGCTCTATGCTCTATGGTGGCTGTAGAACCTCGGATGGCTGGGTCGGACAGCGCCCACTCCGCGGAGTTCTGGCTGGATCCCTGCTAGATAGTCCCCTCCTCGATGCGGTGCGGTCTGCCTGCCATGGATACGCAGCTCTCCGGCTGGCGGATGGCTGCGGTGGATGGCGGGCTGGATCGATCGACGCTCGCTAGATAGCATCTCTCGCTAGTCGCTCGACATATAGCTCGCTAGCTTCGTCGAAGATAGCTCGATCGTGGCTAGGAGATCGATACTCGAGATGGGCTAGCTCGCTCCACCTCGGCTGGACCGCTGTGGATGGGATGGAGGGGTCGCTCGTCCCCTTACCGATGGAGGATGATGCTGGCTCAATGACAGCGCTCCAACTTACCGGGATGGCTGGCTGGTATGGCTGATGGCTTGCACCGATAGCGCATGAGGGAAGCTAGCACCTATGGATGGGAGGCGGAGATGGCTAATAGATAGAAGGGACTCTGGCTGGCGGACCCGATGAGGGATGGCTAGTACACATGGTATGGGGCTGGAGGATGGATGAGACTGGGTGGCAGCTACACTCTGGCGGGCTGGATGTGGATGGACGATAGGGGTGGCGAGATCAATCGCTGATGCTGATGGATGATGAGACAATTATGAAGGATGGAGCTAAGAGACAATCTATCAAGGCTGGCTGATGATACCCTATGGATGGATGGATGGCTCGATAAGGATACATATGGCTGGATCGAATGGATGGATGGCTCGCTGTACAATACAAAAACAGAGAGGAAAAGTAAGGGAGTCAGAACACCAAAAAAAAAACCACAACATCTGAACAAGATTCCAGAATCCTTCTTCCGAGGAACAACATTCTTGTCTGTGGATTCTCAAAGGGGGGCAACTCCGGATTCCGCGACCCCCTTAATGGCTTGAGTATTTGCTCTGGTGGTTATTGCAGGTGTGATCATTAGTTACTACAGGAAGACTCAGTCCTGAACAGCAGCAGGCGTAATTGTCTGCGTAACCCACCGCCCTTCTTACTGCCTCCCCCCCCCCGGCTATGTTGCCTTCTTTTTCAGGAGCCATGACAAGCCTTATTTCCGACCAAAGTCCTTTAAACCAAACATCAGATGCTTTTCTCTTTTACTATAAATTATTTTGTCTTTCCCATGATAGGGAAACCCCCCCCAATAAAATAGAATATACAACCTGCGAGATGTGCAACAAGGTGCACCCCAGGAGCCACGCCAAACCCCTTGCTTTGGACTGCCGTCCTCGCTTTCTACCACCCCTCACGCTGGTTCGCGGCTGCTCGTCTCTATCCCCAGCGGTTGGATTGCTCTGAGAAACAAATCGAACCGTCCCCGGCCCATCACCAAATGATGTCCAGCTTCCCCACCCAACCACTACCCCTCCCCACCGGGATTAACCCAGTCCTACTCAGTACATACAACCGGAAAAGGAATGGGCAGGACAGTCCGTCCCAATGTTATCAGATACTTCGATCGTTCGTCATTACTCATTATCTAGATCTCATCATCATCTATCTATCTATCTCTATCTCTACTTT